>JAHIAM010001650.1:0-37536 GCA_021605205.1 Aegilops longissima
TGCTGGCTCGTGTTGTGCTCAATTACTATGGATGAAGCAAACCCTCAAGGACTACGGCATCAACGTGAAGAATGTGCCTCTCTCTTGTGACAATGAGAGTGCCATCAAGATTGCTCACAACCCAGTTCAGCACTCGAAGACAAAGCACATTCAAATTCGTCATCATTTTCTTCGTGATCATGTGTTGAAGGCGACATCTCCATCGAGCACATGAAGGCTGAAGAACAGCTAGCTGATATCTTCACTAAGCCCTTGGATGAGAAGAGATTTAGCAAGTTGCGGTGTGAGCTAAATATCTTAGAATCTTTGAGCGTTCTTTGAAAAGGACACACATCCTAACACTCATGCAAAATTGATGACTTAGATGTGCAACACATGAAGAAGCGTTTTCTTCAATCAATGAAGAATAACACTCTAAATGTGAAGAAATTAATGAAGAATTTGATTCTCGAGAACCCTCGACAATTTATGCAGCGGTGTCTGAAATCATCATTCTTATCTGATGGGTCACGCCACCACCAAAGTTGAAAATCTTCAATTTGAGTTTTTCCTCAGTTTTTGAAATTCTTGATTTTTGAAATTCTTCAGTTTTTCAAATTCTTCAGTTTTCAAATTCTTCAACTTTGCAAAATCTTCTTTGTTTCGTCGTCTTTCTTCATTGGCTATATATATATATGGATTTATGTCCTCTACAGCATTCACTTATGGTTATTTCTTCAAGTCGCTTTTTCGCTAAGTGAATGTGATCGGACCCTTCCCCTCTATGCTATACTCAACCCAATCCATTCACAAATTCTTCATGTGCGTTCTACTTTGAAACTCGTTCAAATTCTTCTTTGTGTCCTTAACAGCTGAAGAAATTACAACGGAACTTTAAAACAAATCTTATTCAAACCGTCACTTTTACCGCTCAAACCGTTCCGCATCCCACGATGCATTATTATATTCACCCACGATGCTTTACGATCTCCACTACCTGAAGACGTGGGTGACACATGTCGTGAGAAGGGAAGCGGTCGAGAACACGTTAGTCCTAAATCTTGGACGATCCGTTTTCACCGTGGCTATAAATACCCTCTCTCCCTTCCTCACTCTTTTACTTCACTCGACCTCTCTCTCCCTCGAGCTCCTCAAAACCCTAAGCGCCGCGCTTCTCCATCGTCGCCGGTGAGGAAAAGCTTCCTTGCCTTGACCTCTTCGCCGGCGTACTCGCGCCGACCGTGGAATATCTTCACTCCGCCGTCGCCGTAGCTGATTTCCTCTGCCAAGTTAGGCGGAGAAGATCTGAGCAGACGAACTTCCCAACTGTTCATCTCAGTTCGTCATGTTCTTCACTTGGTAAATTAAAAGTTACTTTTATTACTCGCTTTGATTCTCAAATCTTCTTCAAATTCTTCAAAGGTGTTTATTCTTCAAATTCCTCACACATATGAACACCTCAAATCTCTTGACTCATTTCTCTAAGCAATGATTTTCTTCAAGATTCCTCAATTGTGCGGATCTTGATCTATACAACTCTGGAACCTAAGACAAAGAACGCTTATTGAAATTCTTCAAGGCTCATCTGGTCAAAATCCTCAAACTTGTTCTTTTGAAAAACCCTCACGAGAGCATATGACCCCTTCAAATTCCTCGCACCTATACTCTGTTCACGGTACAAATGTCTCTTGCTGAATCCCTAGGTTCTCATCAACTTAACTCATTTGCAGCGTTCCTCGAAGAAAACTGCACACTTCTTGAGAGAACTCGATTGTTCAATTTCCTCAAGCTGAAGAAAATGGCAGATGGTAAGAAGCATGAGAAGGAGGAAAGAAACCTGAGGTCATGACAGCATTGAAATCCACGAGGAAATATATCTTGACTCTGTACACCGGATGAGGAAAGCAAAAATCAGCGCAAGGTGCGTATCTGAGAAGATTGAGCGGAGATGGGCACGGGAATGGAAGGAATACCGATATGTAACACCTAAGTACATGAAGAAATTAGCGTTAAATCCTCCATGCCCAAGAGCTCCTTTGGCACCAGGCCAAATAGCTGATCCCACTAGCGTCAAGCGCGGTGAGGACTTTCACGATGAGTGGGCTAAGCGCCAAGCAAAGTTGGCTAAGCAAGCAAAGGCGGTGAAGAAATTCAATGAGGATTCTGCGCTGCTGCTGCCTCGAGGTCTCGGTCAACCGAGGAAATCAATGCAAAGAAGTCTGCTAATAAGCCAAGTGCTTCATCATCTGCGCCCTCACGGCCAAGTTCATCGGCAGCTCCCTCGGGCAAATTCCTCGGCAGCAAATTCCTCACACCACTCTGTTCCATCAAAGTCCTCAACTGCTCCGTCCAAACCTTGAGTTCTGTGCACCTAGCTACATGTCAAAGGACTGCTGGTTTCTCAATTACCTCGAGCATCTCTCGCAAGTTCCTCGGCTGCCCTCAATTCTTCATCGGCCCGACTCTGCTGAAGACAAAAGCAACAACTGGGCGTGGTCCTCGGCCTAGCCCAAGGAAGAAACAGCTTGTAGTCCCGTGCCATCGATGATGAGGCATCGATGAAGAACTTGAAGAAATCATCAGAGACCGCCAAGTTAGGGCCGCTAGAGCCAAAGGTACATCTGTGCCACTGCTTTTGGACCCAAAGAAAGTCCTCGACTTCATCGACCTCTGGCACAATGATCCCAATACCCCTCTGCTTTGATCTTCCTTTGACACCTGGTCAAAGTCATGCGTTGACTCACTTCATCGCTGAAGAAAAATGGAAGTTTGAGAAGGCGAGGGAAATCAAGAAGGCTCAATACAGGAAGGAGAGGTTCCTGAAGAAAAATGTTGTCAAGATGACACGAGGAACTCCTTCAAATCAAAGCGACATTCAGAACCTCGGCAAGAACTTGATACATACTATGCTGATTGGCAAGTAGTCAAGACCAGATTAAATCGATCGACGAAGAAAATCACAAGTGTTGCTGCACATGCAGCGTGAAAATCCTCAGCTGAAGCATCAGTTCAGCCCTCTTGAAGAAAATGCTTATTCGAGGGCTGATGAAGAAATTCCAGCATTTGAAGAAACTGCCGGGCACCCACTAGTGGTGCGCTGAAGAAACTGCTCAAGTCGGAGGCGCATCAGTTGCTCTGAAGAAACTGCACCAAATTCCTCGGCTCCTCCTGCGCCAACTCCGACTCCAATTCTTCCATCTGCTTCGATGTGAAGAAAACCAAGGCTCTTGAGCGAGCTGCTGTGAAGAAAAGGAAAGCATCAGCTGCGTCGATTCTTGACTGCGAAGAAAATGAAGCCAATGACCAGCTCTGTTGAGAACCCAATTGATGCTGTTCCAATTTCCTCCATACCATCAAAGGAAGTAGTTCCTTTTGGAGAAGAATATGAGGTGCCAACCGGATCGATGAAGAACATCAATCTCTGCTTCGTCGGAGAAAATTGATGAAGAAATTGAAGTGGAAGCAATCCCTTCAACCCCAGTCATTCCTCATCGGACCATGAAATTCCTCAAGCTGATGCGAGGAAATTGAAAATGAAGATGTGGATATTGGATGTACCACTCCAGTGATAAATGATGACTTTTGGGAAAGTCAGCATCCCAATACTCCTCTCTTCACTCCGCTTCAACAAGTTCCTCACTCCCCTGCACAGACTGTCCAAATAGACACTGAAGAAAATCAACCCACGAGTTCTGTGCATGAAGAAATTCCAGCCACTAGTGCTGATGAAACTGCTGCTGCTGCTGAAAATCCTCAGACTGCACAAGTTGAGGACCAAGAAATTCCTCAAGCTGAAGAACCTGAACTTACGATTCCTGAGGTGGTGATGCAACTTACTGACACCCCTCTGCCAAAGCAGAAGAATCCGTTCTCAACCAAGCAAAAGTTCAAGGCTGAAGATTTCTTTGCCGAGCACGTGTTCTTCACTGAATATAATCCTTATGATTCTGCTCGAATTAGGAAGAGGCGCTTCTGGACTGCCAGTCAAGCCAACTTCTATTCCTCAGTGCTTTTCAACAAGGACAAAATCTTCGATCATGCTCATATTCCTCATGTGGATATGGAGTCGCTGCCAGGCTTTGAGCCCGTCCTAAGTGTTCTTCACGACGCAGGACTTCTAAATTTCTGCACTGATATTTGTGATTGGAACGAAGAGCTAATTCTTTAGTTCTATGCAACCCTGCACATCACCGGAGACGCTGAAGATGTGAATTCATGGGTCTTGGATTGGATGACCGAAAATACTCACTACAAGGCACCAACAAGTGAATTGCTTCGTGCCCTCCCACTCAGTCCTCCGATTGATGGTGCACGTCGCATCTATGAAGAAAAGGAACTTTCAAATCACTATATGCAAGTGCTGATGAAGCCATTGAAGCCAAGGCAGGCACCAAGAACCAAATTCCTCGTCAAGGAATTATTATATGTGCCTCGGACCGTCTATCGAATTTTGACGAAGACTATGAGTCCTATCAAGGGCCACGACTTCGAATGATGAAGAGGTCGTTGGCATCATGAAGAATATGCTTTTCAACATCATCCATGGCGTTCCGTCAATTTCCATGATTTCTTCATGAGGACTCGCTAACATTGCCATGTCACCTTTTGAGCTGAAGCCTTATGCACCTTGGATTATGAGATTCATCGGTCAAGATCTTCCTTTGAATTACAAGGCTGATACTTTAAACCACTGCAGCTACCTGCCTGATTGAAGTCCTCAAGCGGCCAATTGCCTCGGTGATGAAAAGGAAAGGCTACTGCTGTGATAGATGAAGGCATTCGTCCATTGGATGGACAGTTTCATAAGCAGCATCCTACTCCACCAATGATGACTCGCCACACATGACTCTGCAGCAAATACCTTTGTCAAGCAAAATCCTCAAGGAGGCGCACCTGTGGTGATGGTGATCGTGAATTACTCCTCAGTCTTCATCAGAAGGTTGATCGCAATCATAAGTGGGTCAAACGTCAGTTTGGTACTCTTCTTTACAACCTGACCTCAACTCACAATGCAGTGAAGAAAAACAACTACTATCTTCATGAAACCTTCAAGCGCTCTGGGCTGTTCTTTCACATGTCTACAATGAAGAAGAACTGCAATCAATGGGACTCAAGGAAGAATTTGACTGGTCTGCACCTCCTCCGAAGAAATTCAAGAAAGTCAAAGTTCCTTCCTTGGTGGCCAGCTCCTATTCTTCATCTCGCGACAGCGATGAAAATGAAGATTTGGAAGACACTGCTGCTAGTCCTACTTCAGCGAACAACCCGACAATCTTTGGCGCTCCGTCTTCAACTTGAAATTCTTCAAGAGCGTTAGTCCTCGGTTTGATCCTTTTGGTCATTCGATGACAAAGGGGAGAAATTTGAGTTAGTCTTCAAGCGGGTCTCGTTTTTGTCTATATACAATATTTTATTAAGTTACAAATCTCGTTCTTACGAAACCTTTTATTGGATCGAGTTGTAATCTTAAACCCGATGGTGCTTTGATCTTTGTTGATGCATTATGCTTTTGCTCTATGCTCTGATTCTGATAGTGTTGATATGCTCGATATTTGTTATGCTCGATCCTCATGAGCTCGTTGAAAATCTTCAAATCGATTTGGGATCTGATACTCATGATAGTTTCTAATTCCTCATACGCATTGGGCTCTGATACTCTTTATGCATTATTTTGCATGCTCTGCATATCATCAAGCACCATATTTCATCATGCATTTCAAATTCCTCATATTATATGTCAAATGCGTGTATGAATTACAAGATATAGGGGGAGATCTCCATGATTCAATTCTTCAAATGTGCATTGCCTCAAAAGCAAATTCCTCACTATGCACATCTTCAGAGGGAGTTCTTCTATATCTTGCAATCAAAATCCTCATTATCAGTGTTTACACTTCATATATTTATCCCCGTTGAAAACTTAACCTATGTTGTCATCAATCACCAAAAGGGGAGATTGTAAGTGCATCTAGTGCCCTTAGTGATTTTGGTGTATTGAAGACTTATAGGTTAAGTAACTAATCTTTTGTGAGTGTACACATGTCTATAAGTCTATGAGGAGTTTGATATTTACGGTGAAAGTCAACCCTAAAAATGAAGTTCTTCAATGAAGACTTTGATATTCGAAGACTTTACGAAGACTTTGAAAGTGAAGAAATTGGTGTGATCACGAAGACTTGGTATTCGCTTGAGGAACATGAAGCGTGAAGACTTTTGTTTTCGTAGTTTCATTTTCTCTTTCTTGAGTCATAGGAAACACCGTCTTTGTTAAAGGGGTCGAGAAATACTAAGGAAAAATTTCCATTTGATGCTCAACTCAAAATCCTACACCTACCAAACCCTTGAGTGAAGCCTTTGGAAATCTCATACAGATTCAGTCAATTTCTTCAATGCAGAGACGAAGCTCTTACAGTCCTTTGAGAATTTGTTACGGCGAGGAGTTAGGAATTCGCCGGTCTTGAATTGCCTACGATGAGAAACATGATAGCCGTGGAGAATTTGATATTCAAAATTCCGACGATTCTTGTGTCTTGGCACGGCTGTCCCAAATATCTTATCCACCTAACGGTCATATCATTGAAGGGCATTTATGTCTTATCATGTCGGGCTGCTCCCTAGGCTATAAATAGCCGCCCCCTTCAACCACTAGTTGGTTGGGTGCTCCGAGAGAACTTGACACTTGTCATTTGAGAGCAACCCATCCTCTGAGGACTTTGAGTGAAAACCCAAAGTGAGGAAAAACCCAAAAACCAAACCCCAACAAACCCAAAGTGATTGAGCATCACTGAAGAAATTGATCCCGCGTGGATCCGACGCTTTTTACCTTTGAAGACTGTGCTTCTTCCAGACGGTTAGGCGTCACGGTCTAGAGCATCCAAGAGGAATTGCGGATCGCCGAGTGACCAAGTATGTGAAGGTTTGGAAATCGCTGAAGACTTACCACGAGTGATTGGGCCGGGTCTGCGTGACCTTAGTTCAAGGAGAATACGGTGAGGACTTGGTGTCTGAGCTGCGTGCTCGATGGATGGGTGTCGGGACTGCGTGTCCTCGAGTTTAAATACTCGGCCGCTCCAACCAGATGTACAAGCGAGACAGCAGTTGGAACTGGTCTACCAAATCATTATCTTCACCAACCTAACTGGTTCTATTTCCTCAACCTTTCATTTCCTCATTCTTTGTGTTGAGTGTTTGTCATATCTGTGTTTGAAGACTTTGGTGAAGACTTTCTCAATTTCCTCAGTTCAATTTCTTGATCTGTTTGTCTTCATCTTGTGTTATCCTGTGATTACGCTTTTTGTACTCTGTGATTGTCTTCATTTCATCATGATGACTATGCGATAATCTGCTATGCTTACTTCGAGTACTTATTCCGCTGCATGTATTTCTTCGCTAAGGAATTTCCTCACCAGCAAATTCCTCAGTGAAGAATTTGTAAAATTCTCTAAAAATCGCCTATTCACCCCCCCTCTAGTCGATATAACGCACTTTCACTGTTCAACGTCCCTTTCCAACGGTGTTTTCTCTTCAGTGGGCCCTAACCCACAGGTCTTTTCCCAGGATCTTACCTGACTCTTCTAATTTCCCCGGAGTTATTCTCAATTCTTTTCAAGTGTGACGTAAGAATGAATATCATCAGTCACATGCTTTTTTTTCAAGATCGCGTTCAAATTCTTTTCATTGTTGCCTCAACCTCTTTGCTTTCCATTCTTCCGGAGTATCTCAGTAATTTTTGGTGGTGTTCCTCATTATCATTTGAAGACCTTAGTAGAGTTTCTCTTAAATCTTGTCCGTTCCCCCGGAGATTCGCGGTGCTAGCTCGATGTTATCCTATCTAGTTGTTTCTAGTCATGCAAATTCTTTTCATCCACCCGGAGCATTTCAGGAGTTGCTTTCTCTCTCGATCATCCGGAGGCCATCTTTTCGGAAGATTTATTCATTCTAAGTTTTCAGATTCATTCCCCAATTATTCTATATCCGTGCCCCTTCGTTCATCTCAATATTCTTCTGGTGCTTCGTTCAAGTATTCTTCTATCAGCTCATGATCTATTTGTTCTTTTGAATCTAAATCCTCTAGCATATTGGTTCTTCTAACTCTTCCCGACGATTCATTCTCTTTCGTCGGTCATTTCGAATGCTAACGGTGGTTCATTCAAGATTCTTTTCTTTGATTATCATATTAATCCATTCGTTCTCTCAAATCCTACGGTGGTTCATGAAGACCTCCTCAAGTTTGCGATATCTCACTTCTCAATTCTTTTTCAAGAAGAATAAGTAGTTTGCAAAATCCATTGTTTGTCATCAATTAAATTTGATGAAGGATAAGCATACAATAAATCTTATTCTTATTTCATCCAAGTGATTAATCTTTTTCTTGAGTTTGTTCTTAATGAATAAATTCTACTTCCAAGTGTTTTCATCTTTTCTTTTCGGAGTTCAATTATTTCCTCGACCATTTCGTTGGAATCCTCCATCTAATTCATCGCATGCCTTAATCTTATTCTTTCTTCCTTCATTCTATCTCGTCATCCTTTTGTTACGAGTTATTCACGGTGGTTCTTCATGATTTAATTCATTCTTCAAGTGTTCATCAAGATTCTTGTTGGTGGAGTTCAATATCTTTTCTTCTCGCGTGCGGAAGTGTAATTAATTCTCCGTATTCTTTAGAATTGGAGTTTTGCATTTCTTTGTTCTTCTCGGATATTCGGATCCACTCAATCCTTCCTTCTAAGCTCTTTTCATTCCATTCTTCAATTCTTCGGAGGCATTGTGTTGTTCCTCTCGTCAACTATCGTTCCATTTTGTCAAACTCAGTTCCAACTCCTTCCATGTTCAGCCGAGTGCTGCATAAATCCTTTCAGTCCTATTCATTTCTTATCTCATTCGAACCGGAGTTGTTTCATAGTCTATCTGATTTCTGTGAGCTTTTGATTCTCGTCATTCTCGTCGTTCTTCCCTTCTTCTCAAGTGCTCTCGATTCTTTGCTTCTTCTCTTGAGTTCCTGTTTCACCTCTTTCCCTTTTCCCTTCCGTCTCGGTCCTAAGATCTCGGGATGAGATCTCTTGTTAGTGGAGGAGTGTTGTAACGCCCCGGATTCGATGCGCCAGGTGTCCGTCAGTTATTCGCTGTCCTTGCCATGTCATCATATGCATTTCATATCATGTCATCATGTGCATTTCATTTTGCATACGTGTTCGTCTCATGCATCTGAGCATTTTCCCCGTTGTCCGTTTTGCAATCCGGCACTCCTATGTCTCCCGGCGCCCCCTTTTACCTCTTTTCGTGTGCGGGTGTTAAACGTTCTCGGAATGTCCCGAGGTTTGTCAAGCGGCCTTGGTATAGCACCGTGAACCGCTGTCAAGTTTCGGGTCATTTGGAGGTCGTTTGGTACTCAACAGTTAGCAGGGTAACATAAAGCCCTCTTTGAGTTGCAGCCCAACTCCCCTTTCTAAGTGGCCCAAAACCCAGCAAACTCCCCTCCATGCTCTCGGCCGTTCGATCACGATCGCGTGGCCGAAAACCGCACCTCATTTGGACTCTCCTAGCTCCCTCTACCTATAAATATGTGTCTTCCCCCAAAATTTCGGGTCTAACCCTAGCCTTCCCCTACCTCGCGCCACCGGACAAAAACCCCGCCGCCCGGACATGTCCGCCGCCCTCAGCCACCGCCCCATCCGGCCAACCAGCGCCCGCCAGCTGTCGCCGCCGCCTCCCACCACCCTTGGGCCCTTGAGGCCTAGATCCGCCTTGTGAGCCAGCGCGCCGCCGCCGCTTCGCCCGTCTGGGGCCCGCGCCTCCTCCGCAGCGCCTCGGCGGCCTCCTCCGCCCATGGCTGCCGCCCAGCGCCCGCCGCGCCCGCCCGCCCGCGCCTCGTGAGCCCCTCCGCGCGCCTCGCCCTCCGCCCAGCGCCCCCGGACCGCCTCGCGCCGCCAGTCGCCCGCCCCCTCGCGCCGGATCGCCGCCTCCGTCGCGCAGGCGCCGTCTCCGCCGCCCTGCTCCCTGCTCGCCGGCGAGTCCGTCGCCCGGCCATGCAGCGCCCGCCAGCAGCGCCTCCGCCCGGCTCTGCCAGCGCGCGGGCCGAGCCGGCCCGGCCTCCTCCGGTCCCTCCTCCTCCTCCGGCCACCGTCGCCTCTTCTCCGGTGGAGATCCGCGAGATCCGCCGCCCTCGCCCCTCTTCAAGTCGGCGTCCATCTCCGGCGAGATCCGGCTCGCCTCGAAAACCGTGCACGGAGGTTGACTTCTCCCCCCCTCTAAAATTCCACTAAGTCCCCGAGATTGTTGCATATTTTGTTGCATTTTCATCGCATCATAACTCTGCATCCGTAGCTCCGTTTCGTGCGTGTAATATGTCAAAATGTTCGTCTAGTAGAGTAGATCATTTCATCTCATTTCATCATTTTCATTTGAGCTCATCTTGATGCCCTAAATGCTATTAGAAGAGTGCTATGTGATGTTAGTTTCTGATTCTTATCAGAACTTGCACTTTTGTCATTTTTGCCATGATTGATGTGTGCATCCTATGAACTTGAGTCCTACATGTGTTTTGTAATATGCCATGCCATCTTTACAGTGGTGCTTGCTATGTCTTTTTGTGATCTATGTGGTGACTAGCACAAGCATGCAAACTAGGCTTCTTGATGTTGATGATTTCAGCCTACTGCTCATTGATATTTTTATGCCATGTTAACTTGATGCTACTGAGAGATCCATGCATATTTTGAGATACTTCAGTAAGGATGTTTTGTTATACATGTCTTGCTATATCCATCCATGCCCTTGTTTGCAATTATGGAGTGCCATAGCTTGAGTCAATCGAGCTCTACCTTTGCTATAAAATGTTTCCTGGCAGATTGTTTACATGTTATTCAATTTTGCCAAGGTTGTTGTAGTTGATCCGTGTATGCTATGATGTTGTTCTTGCCATGTATAGCTTCTATGCCATGTCTTCTTACTGTGAGTTGCCTTGCCATGCCATGTATTGCTCTGTGGTGAGTGGTTCAAGCTCACCAACATGCCTACTTATTGTTGTTCCTGCCATGTATGAATCTGTAATATAACTTGCCATGTTTACCTGGGTGCCATCATATTTTCTCATCCTTTTTGGCTTATGGTCAGTAAGGGACTTTTGTTCTATGCTTTGAGTAGATTCATGCCATGCCTTGTTTTGCTACTATAAGTTCCTGTAGCATGTTGTTTGCTTGCTCTGAACATCGCAACCTGATGTTATTTCTGCTAAAGTCTGAAACTGTTATTACTTGCAATCTTGCCATGTGTTTTTGAGCATGTTCTAGTGATTTCTGGAGATAGCTCAGTGTTCATGTTTTGTAATGCTTTACCTGTACATCTTTTCCATGCCTTTTGTTCTCATGTTTAGATGCTGTAGCATGTTGTTTTGATGCTTGCAATATGCCTAGTTGCTGTTTTGGACAGCTTGTCCTTATAACTTGTATTGTGTGTATGTGTTGATCCGTTGCTCCGTTTTGAGTGTGCTCTATATGAAACTTGCTTGATTTTGCATGTAGTTTCATATTATCATGTTGCATCCTTGTTTTGAGGTGTTTGCTTGATGTTTGTATGCATTTTGCATCAATGCCATGCTTATCTTGTTTTGCTCATATCTTCTAGACCGTAGCTCCGAATCTAATGAACTTTATATGTAACTTGACTAGAATTTCGTGTAGATCATCATGGTGCATTTTAAATTGCTGTTTAACAACTTGAACATAAGGTTTATTCAGATCTGGACCAATTTAGAAATTTGCATATGAGGACTTACCGGAATTGTTATATGTTGTCTCCGGCCTCATTTAAACTTGCTTTGATGTGTTGTTCTTGTTTGCATCATCTCTTGCCATGAGTAGCTTCATGTAGCTTTGTCATGCATCATGCTTGGTGGAGCATCATGTCTTGTTCATGTGTGGTGTGTTTACTATGTTGTGTGCTTCTTCTTGTTAGTTCCTGTTGCGTTGCGATCGTGAGGATTCGTTCGTCTCGCTTGGTTCGGCTTCATCCGTTCGTCTTCTTCATGGACTCGTTCTTCTTCCTTGCGGGATTTCAGGCAAGATGACCGCTACCCTGGATCTCACTACTATCATTGCTATGCTAGTTGCTTCGCTCTATCGCTATCTGCGCTACCTATTACCTGTTTATCAAGCCATCCCAAATTGCCATGTCAGCCTCTAACCTTCTGCACCCTTCCTATGCAAACCGTTGTTTGGCTATGTTACCGCTTTGCTCAGCCCTCTTATAGCGTTGCTAGTTGCGGTGAAGATGAAGTTTGTTCCTTGTTGGAACATGGAGATGTTGTTCCTTGGTGGAACATGTTTACTTGTTGGGATATCACAATATATCTTATTTAATTAATGCATATATATACTTGGTAAAGGGTGGAAGGCTCGGCCTTATGCACAGTGTTTTGTTCCACTCTTGCCGCCCTAGTTTCCGTCATATCGGTATTATGTTCCCGGATTTTGCGTCCCTAACGCGGTCGGGTGATTTATGGGACCCCTTGACAGTTCGCTTTGAATAAGACTTTTCGGCAAGGCCCAACATTGGTTTTACCATTTGCCTCACCTATGCCCTTTTCCCTTGGGTTTCGGGCCGAGGGTCATCTTTATTTAGCCCCGGGCCAGTTCTCCTTCGAGTGCTGGTCCAAACCGGCGATGTCCGGCGCCCCTGGGCAATCAGGGTTTATGCCAACCCGACGTCTTGCTCATCCGGTGTGCCACGAGCGAGTACGTGCGACTCCTATCGGGATTTGTCGGCACATCCGGGCGGCTTTGCTGGTCTTGTTTTATTCTGTCGAAATGTCTTGTGGCGGGATTCGAGACTGATCGGGTCTTCCGGGAGAAGAATATCCTTTGTTGATCGCGAGAGCTTATCATGGGCTAAGTTGGGACACCCCTGCAGGGTATAAACTTTCGAGAGCCGTGCCCGCGGTTATGTGGCAGATGGGAATTTGTTAATATCCGGTTGTAGTAAACTTGAAGCAAACTCTTCTAAAATACACCAACCGTGTGCGTAACCGTGAGTGTCTCTTTTCGGGGTTGATCGAGAGGAGAACACGGTTTCTGGGTTATGTCTGGCGTAAGTAGGAGTTCAGGATCACTTCTTGATCATTGCTAGTTGACGACCGTTCCTTTGTTTCTCTTCTCGCTCTCATTTGCGTTGGTTAGCCACCATATATGCTTAGTCGCTGCTGCAACCTCACCACTTTACCTCTTCCTTACCCATTAAGCTTTGCTAGTCTTGATACCCATGGTAATGGGATTGCTGAGTCCTCGTGGCTCACTGATTACTACACCACCAGTTGCGGTACAGGTTTGCGATGATCATGGCGCGAGGCGATGCTTGCTTGTCTGAGTTCTTCTTACGCTTCTTCGATCGGGGATAGGTTCGGTCGGCAGCTGGGCTAGCGAGGTGGATGTCGTTTGAGTTTCTGTTTATGTTTCATCCGTAGTCGGATGTTGATCTCTGTATATGATGTTGATGTATTCTTGTGGCATTTGTGCCTTATGTATGTATCCCCATCTATTATGTAATGTTGATGTAATGATATCCACCTTGCAAAAGCGTTTCAATATCTGGGTCTATCCTTGGTGGGACCTTGAGTTCCTTTTGGATAGAGTCGCATATTAGGCGTGTTCAAGTTAGTATCGAGCCTCGACCGACCCTAGGAGCCCCTTGATTGATCGTGTAGTTTGGCCGTTGTTGAGTCTAGAAGAAAACTATTTTCGGGGTCTAGTTATATCGGAGAGTAGGAATTCTTTTTACTCCTCTGCCCCTTCGTCGCTCTGGTGAGGAATCTTGACGTAGGTGTTTTGTATTACTTCTCTTCCCCTTCAAATTTTTCGTTAGGATCACGCAGTTGGTTTTCCGATCGTTGGTTCTCATCTCTTTTCATCCGGTGCATTTCTCATCAAGTTGACTCGACCATCTCCATCTTTGCCAAGTCCAATCCTCAGTTCCTTTTCAATCGATGTTGTTTTCCTGTCCGAAGTTGTCCTTGTTTTTCCCACCCGCCCTCCTTCTTCTTCTTCTCGAACCGAGTCTGTAATCAGTATCCATCCTACTCGCGTGAAGTCTTTGCTTTCTTTCCTCAATGATTTCAACTGGTGTTTTCTCTTCAAGATATTCGTCGGTTTCCCCTTCCAAGTTGTCTTTATTTTCCGCCCTCCACCCTTTTTCCTCCCGAGTCTGTCTCTCGATCGACCATCGATTTTCATTCGTGTGGAGCCTTTTAGTCTTCCTCAATTGTTTCAACGGTGAATTCTCGACTCGTTTGACATTCATCACCTCTTTTCTTCCTGGCGGATTCAATTCAAGTTTTTCGTTGTCGATCGTATTCGTTTCCTCAGCTCAAATATCTTCCCTGCTCGTTCGTCTCGCCAGTTTATCCTCCGAGTGCTCAAGAAATCTCAGGAGATTAAATACGTGTTCCAACTAATTGAGGTTGTCACCTCGGTCAAATATTTCAGTTCTTCGGTGCATCATCTATCTGTTCAACGTCCCTTTCCAACGGTGTTTTCTCTTCAGTGGGCCCTAACCCACAGGTCTTTTCCCAGGATCTTACCTGACTCTTCTAATTTCCCCGGAGTTATTCTCAATTCTTTTCATTTTTGCCTCAACCTCTTCGCTTTCCATTCTTCCGGAGTATCTCAGTAATTTTTGGTGGTGTTCCTCGTCATCATTTGAAGACCGTAGTAGAGTTTCTCTTAAATCTTGTCCGTTCCCCCGGAGATTCGCGGTGCTAGCTCGATGTTATCCTATCTAGTTATTTCTAGTCTTGCAAATTCTTTTCATCCATCCGGAGCATTTCAGGAGTTGCTTTCTCTCTCGATCATCCGGAGGCCATCTTTTCGGAAGATTTCTTCATTCTAAGTTTTCAGATTCATTCCCCAATTATTCTATATCCGTGCCCCTTCGTTCATCTCAATATTCTTCCGGTGCTTCGTTCAAGTATTCTTCTATCAGCTCATGATCTATTTGTTCTTTTGAATCTAAATCCCCTCGAGCATATTGGTTCTTCTAATTCTTCCCGACGATTCATTCTCTTTCGTCAGTCATTTCCGAATGCTAACGGTGGTTCATTCAAGATTCTTTTTCTTTGATTATCATATTAATCCATTCGTTCTCTCAAATCCTACCGGTGGTTCATGAAGACCTCCTCAAGTTTGCGATATCTCACTTCTCAATTCTTTTTCAAGAAGAATAAGTAGTTTGCAAAATCCATTGTTTGTCATCAATTTAATTTGATGAAGGATAAGCATACAATAAATCTTATTCTTATTTCATCCAAGTGATTAATCTTTTTCTTCGGAGTTTGTTCTTAATGAATAAATTCTACTTCCAAGTGTTTTCATCTTTTCTTTTCCGGAGTTCAATTATTTCCTCGACCATTTCGTCGGAATCCTCCATCTAATTCATCGCATGTCTTAATCTTATTCTTTCTTCCTTCATTCTATCTCGTCATCCTTTTGTTACCGGAGTTATTCACGGTGGTTCTTCATGATTTAATTCATTCTTCAAGTGTTCATCAAGATTCTTGTTGGTGGAGTTCAATATCTTTTCTTCTCGCGTCTGGAAGTGTAATTAATTCTCCGTATTCTTTAGAATTGGAGTTTTGCATTTCTTTGTTCTTCTTGGATATTCGGATCCACTCAATCCTTCCTTCTAAGCTCTTTTCATTCCATTCTTCAATTCTTCCTGAGGCATTGTGTTGTTCCTCTCGTCAACTATCGTTCCATTTTGTCAAACTCAGTTCCAACTCCTTCCATGTTCAGCCGGAGTGCTGCATAAATCCTTTCAGTCCTATTCATTTCTTATCTCATTCGAACCGAAGTTGTTTCATAGTCTATCTGATTTCCGTGAGCTTTTGATTCTCGTCATTCTCGTCATTCTTCCCTTCTTCTCAAGTGCTCTCGATTCTTTGCTTCTTCTCTTGAGTTCCTGTTTCACCTCTTTCCCTTTTCCCTTCCGTCTCGGTCCTAAGATCTCGGGACGAGATCTCTTGTTAGTGGAGGAGTGTTGTAACGCCCCGGATTCGATGCGCCAGGTGTCCTTCAGTTATTCGCTGTCGTTTCCATGTCATCATATGCATTTCATATCATGTCATCATGTGCATTTCATTTTGCATACGTGTTCGTCTCATGCATCCGAGCATTTTCCCCGTTGTCCATTTTGCAATCCGGCACTCCTATGTCTCCCGGCGCCCCCTTTTACCTCTTTTCGTGTGCGGGTGTTAAACGTTCTCGGAATGGCCCGAGGTTTGTCAAGCGGCCTTGGTATAGCACCGGTAGACCGCCTGTCAAGTTTCGGGTCATTTGGAGGTCGTTTGGTACTCCAACGGTTAACCGGGTAACCGCAAAGCCCTCTTTGAGTTGCAGCCCAACTCCCCTTTCTAAGTGGCCCAAAACCCAGCAAACTCCCCTCCATGCTCTCGGCCGTTCGATCACGATCGCGTGGCCGAAAACCGCACCTCATTTGGACTCTCCTAGCTCCCTCTACCTATAAATATGTGTCTTCCCCCAAAATTTCGGGTCTAACCCTAGCCTTCCCCTACCTCGCGCCACCGGACAAAAACCCCGCCGCCCGGACATGTCCGCCGCCCTCAGCCACCGCCCCATCCGGCCAACCAGCGCCCGCCAACTGTCGCCGCCGCCTCCCACCACCGCGGGCCCGCGGGGCCCAGATCCGACCCTTGAGCCAGCCTTGCGCCGCCGCCGCTTCGCCCGCCGCGGCCCGCGCCTCCTCCCAGCGCCTCCGGCGGCCTCCGCCCGGCTGCTGCCGCCCAGCGCCCGCCGCGCCCTCCGTCGAGCCCCTCCGCGCGCCTCGCCCTCCGCCCCAGCGCCTCCCGGACCGCCTCGCGCCGCCGCCCAGTCGCCCGCCCCCTCGCGCCCGGATCGCCGCCTCCCGTCGCGCGGCGCGCCGTCTCCGCCGCCCGCTCCCTGCTCGCCGGCGGAGTCCGTCACCCGGCCATGCCGCGCCCGGAGCGCTTCTCCGCCCGGCTGCCGCGGCCCCGCGCCGGAGCCGCGCCGGCCCGGCCTCCTCCCGGTCCCTCCTCCTCACTCCGGCCACCGTCGCCTCTTCTCCGGTGGAGATCCGGCGAGATCCGCCGCCCCTCGCCCCTCTCCGGCAAGTCCGGCGTCCATCTCCGGCGAGATCCGGCTCGCCTCGAAAACCGTGCACGGAGGTTGACTTCTCCCCCTCTAAAATTCCACTAAGTCCCCGAGATTGTTGCATATTTTGTTGCATTTTCATCGCATCATAACTCTGCATCCGTAGCTCCGTTTCGTGCGTGTAATATGTCAAAATGTTCGTCTCGAAGAGTAGATCATTTCATCTCATTTCATCATTTTCATTTGAGCTCATCTTGATGCCCAAAATGCTATTAGAAGAGTGCTATGTGATGTTAGTTTCTGATTCTTATCAGAACTTGCACTTTTGTCATTTTTGCCATGATTGATGTGTGCATCCTATGAACTTGAGTCCTACATGTGTTTTGTAATATGCCATGCCATCTTTACAGTGGTGCTTGCTATGTCTTTTTGTGATCTATGTGGTGACTAGCACAAGCATGCAAACTAGGCTTCTTGATGTTGCTGATTTCAGCCCTGTTCTGCTGATATTTTTATGCCATGTTAACTTGATGCTCTGAGAGATCCATGCATATTTTGAGATACTTCAGTAAGGATGTTTTGTTATACATGTCTTGCTATATCCATCCATGCCCTTGTTTGCAATTATGGAGTGCCATAGCTTGAGTCAATCGAGCTCTACCTTTGCTATAAAATGTTTCCTGGCAGATTGTTTACATGTTATTCAATTTTGCCAAGGTTGTTGTAGTTGATCCGTGTATGCTATGATGTTGTTCTTGCCATGTATAGCTTCTATGCCATGTCTTCTTACTGTGAGTTGCCTTGCCATGCCATGTATTGCTCTGTGGTGAGTGGTTCAAGCTCACCAACATGCCTACTTATTGTTGTTCTGCCATGTATGAATCTGTAATATAACTTGCCATGTTTACACAGGTGCCATCATATTTTCTCATCCTTTTGGCTTATGGTCAGTAAGGGACTTTTTTCTATGATTTGAGTAGATTCATGCCATGCCTTGTTTTGCTACTATAAGTTCCTGTAGCATGTTGTTTGCTTGCTCTGAACATCGCAACTTTGATGTTATTTCGCTAAAGTCTGAAAGCTGTTATTACTTGCAATCTTGCCATGTGTTTTGAGCATGTTCTAGTGATTTCTGGAGATAGCTCAGTGTTCATGTTTTGTAATGCTTTACCTGTACATCTTGTCCATGCCTTTTGTTCTCATGTTTAGATGCTGTAGCATGTTGTTTTGATGCTTGCAATATGCCTAGTTGCTGTTTTGGACAGCTTGTCCTTATAACTTGTATTGTGTGTATGTGTTGATCCGTTGCTCCGTTTTGAGTGTGCTCTATATGAAACTTGCTTGATTTTGCATGTAGTTTCATATTATCATGTTGCATCCTTGTTTTGAGGTGTTTGCTTGATGTTTGTATGCATTTTGCATCAATGCCATGCTTATCTTGTTTTGCTCATATCTTCTAGACCGTAGCTCCGAATCTAATGAACTTTATATGTAACTTGACTAGAATTTCGTGTAGATCATCATGGTGCATTTTAAATTGCTGTTTAACAACTTGAACATAAGGTTTATTCAGATCTGGACCAATTTAGAAATTTGCATATGAGGACTTACCGGAATTGTTATATGTTGTCTCCGGCCTCATTTAAACTTGCTTTGATGTGTTGTTCTTGTTTGCATCATCTCTTGCCATGAGTAGCTTCATGTAGCTTTGTCATGCATCATGCTTGGTGGAGCATCATGTCTTGTTCATGTGTGGTGTGTTTACTATGTTGTGTGCTTCTTCTTGTTAGTTCCTGTTGCGTTGCGATCGTGAGGATTCGTTCGTCACGCTTGGTTCGGCTTCATCCGTTCGTCTTCTTCATGGACTCGTTCTTCTTCCTTGCGGGATTTCAGGCAAGATGACCGCTACCCTGGATCTCACTACTATCATTGCTATGCTAGTTGCTTCGCTCTATCGCTATGCTGCGCTACCTATTACTGTTTATCAAGCCATCCCAAATTGCCATGTCAGCCTCTAACCTTTGCACCCTTCCTATGCAAACCGTTGTTTGGCTATGTTACCGCTTTGCTCAGCCCCTCTTATAGCGTTGCTAGTTGCAGGTGAAGATGAAGTTTGTTCCTTGTTGGAACATGGAGATGTTGTTCCTTGGTGGAACATGTTTACTTGTTGGGATATCACAATATATCTTATTTAATTAATGCATATATATACTTGGTAAAGGGTGGAAGGCTGGGCCTTATGCCAGTGTTTTGTTCCACTCTTGCCGCCCTAGTTTCCGTCATATCGGTATTATGTTCCCGGATTTTGCGTCCCTAACGCGGTCGGGTGATTTATGGGACCCCTTGACAGTTCGCTTTGAATAAGACTTTTCCAGCAAGGCCCAACATTGGTTTTACCATTTGCCTCACCTATGCCTTTTTCCCTTGGGTTTCGGAGCCGAGGGTCATCTTTATTTAGCCCCGGGCAGTTCTCCTTCGAGTGCTGGTCCAAACCGGCGATGTCCGGCGCCCCTGGGCAATCAGGGTTTATGCCAACCCGACGTCTTGCTCATCCGGTGTGCCACGAGAGCGAGGTACATGCGACTCCTATCGGGATTTGTCGGCACATCCAGGCGGCTTTGCTGGTCTTGTTTTATTCTTTGTCGAAATGTCTTGTAGCGGGATTCGAGACTGATCGGGTCTTCCGGGAGAAGGAATATCCTTCGTTGATCGCGAGAGCTTATCATGGGCTAAGTTGGGACACCCTGCAGAGTATAAACTTTCGAGAGCCGTGCAGCGGTTATGTGGCAGATGGGAATTTGTTAATATCCGGTTGTAGTAAACTTGAAGCAAACTCTTCTAAAATACACCAACCGTGTGCGTAACGTGAGTGTCTCTTTTGGGGTTGATCGAGAGGAGAACACGGTTTCGGGTTATGTCTGACGTAAGTAGGAGTTCAGGATCACTTCTTGATCATTGCTAGTTGACGACCGTTCCTTTGTTTCTCTTCTCTCTCTCATTTGCGTTGGTTAGCCACCATATATGCTTAGTCGCTGCTGCAACCTCACCACTTTACCTCTTCCTTACCCATTAAGCTTTGCTAGTCTTGATACCCATGGTAATGGGATTGCTGAGTCCTCGTGGCTCACAGATTACTACACCACCAGTTGCGGTACAGGTTTGCGATGATCATGGCGAGAGCGATGCTTGCTTGTCTGAGTTCTTCTTACGCTTCTTGATCGGGGATAGGTTCCGGTCGGCAGCCTGGGCTAGCAGGGTGGATGTCGTTTGAGTTTCTGTTTATGTTTCATCCGTAGTCGGATGTTGATCTCTCGTATATGATGTTGATGTATTCTTGTGGCATTTGTGCCTTATGTATGTATCCCCATCTATTATGTAATGTTGATGTAATGATATCCACCTTGCAAAAGCGTTTCAATATGCCGGTCTATCCTTGGTGGGACCTTCGAGTTCCTTTTGGATAGGGTCGCATATTGGGCGTGACAAGTTGGTATCAGAGCCTCGACCGACCCTAGGAGCCCCCTTGATTGATCGTGTAGTTTGGCCATTGTTGAGTCTAGAAGAAAACTATTTTCGGAGTCTAGTTATATCGGAGAGTAGGAATTCTTTTTAATCCTCTGCCCCTTCGTCGCTCTGGTGAGGAATCTTGACGTAGGTGTTTTGTATTACTTCTCTTCCCCTTCAAATTTTTCGTTAGGATCACGCAGTTGGTTTTCCGATCGTTGGTTCTCATCTCTTTACATCCGGTGCATTTCTCATCAAGTTGACTCGACCATATCCATCTTTGCCAAGTCCAATCCTCAGTTCCTTTTCAATCGATGTTGTTTTCCTGTCCGAAGTTGTCCTTGTTTTTCCCACCCGCCCTCCCTTCTTCTTCTCCGAACCGGAGTCTGTAATCGAGTATTTTCCCCGTTGTCCGTTTTGCAATCCGGCACTCCTATGTCTCCCGGCGCCTCCTTTTACCTCTTTTCATGTGCAGGTGTTAAACGGTCTCGGAATGGACCGAGGTTTGTCAAGCGGCCTTGGTATAGCACCTGTAGACCGCCTGTCAAGTTTCGTGCCATTTGGAGGTCGTTTGGTACTCCAACGGTTAACCGGGTAACCGCAAAGCCCTCTTTGAGTGGCAGCCCAACACCCCTTTCAAAGTGGCCCAAAACCCACCAAACTCCCCTCCATGCTCTCGGTCGTTCGATCACGATCGCGTGGCCGAAAACCGCACCACATTTGGACTCTCCTAGCTCCCTCTACCTATAAATATGTCTGCACCCCCGGATTTTTCACGCAGTCCAACCCTAGCCCCGCTCCCCGCGCGCCGCCGGACATTTCGTCCCCGCCGTCCAGACATGTCCAGCCCCCGCCGCCACGTCGCTCCGACGAATCGGAGGACGCCACGTCAGCGCCGCCGCCTCCCTCCTCCGCTCACGGCGCGCCACCTCACCGCCTCTGTCTCCTCTAGCCGCGCCCGGCCCGCTTCGGCCAGTCCCGCCCCATGAGCCGAACCGCCGCCGCCGCCGCCCGGCTTGCGCCTCCTCGCGGGCGCCCGGCAGCGAGCCCCGCCGTCGCCGCCAAGAGCCTCCGCGCCCTCGGCGCCTCCGGCGCCGCCACCTCCTCCTCCTCGCCGCTTTCGCCGCCGCCCCTTAGCCGCATCGCCGCCCGCCCTGCCCGAGCTCCGCCCGTGCCGCCCGCGCCTCGCCGCCGCCTGTGGTCTCCCTC
This sequence comes from Aegilops longissima, assembly GCA_021605205.1. NCBI lineage: Eukaryota > Viridiplantae > Streptophyta > Magnoliopsida > Poales > Poaceae > Aegilops > Aegilops longissima. The sequence continues at coordinate 21,807 of JAHIAM010001650.1, forward strand.
GCCGGGCCGAGCTCCTCTGGTAGCCCTCGCCCGCCCGCCGTGGCGACCTCCGCCCGAGGCGGCCGGCCTTCCTGCCCGGCCGCCCGGCCCTCTCCGGCCACGGCGCGCGCGGATCGGCGAGATCCGCCGCCGCCTCGGTTCCCGCGCCATTCGGTTGACTTCTTCCCCCCTCATATTTTGCCTCTAAGTATTTTGTTCCGTTGATATTTTGTGCCATTTTCATCGCATCGTAACTCTGTCATCGTTGCTCCGTTTTGTGCGTATAATATGTCAAAATGTTCGCCTCGAAGAGTAGATCATTTCATCTCATTGCATCATTTTCATTTGAGCTCATCTTGATGCCCGAAATGCTGTTGGAAGAGTGCTATGTGATGTTAGTTTCTGTTTCTTAACAGAACATGCACTGTTGTCATTTTTGCCATGATTGATGTGTGCATCCTATGGACTTGAGTCCTACATGTGTTTTGTAATATGCCATGCCATCTTTCAAGGGGTGTATGCCATGTATTTTTGTGATCTATGTGGTGACTAGCACAAGCATGCAAACTAGGCTTCCTGATGTTGCTGATTTCAGCCCTGTTACTCATTGATATTTTGATGCCATGTTAACTTGATGCTACCAAGAGATCCATGCATATTTTGAGATACTTCAGTAAGGATGTTTTGTTCAACATGTCTTGCTCTATCCATCCATGCCCTTTTTTGCAATTATGGAGTGCCATAGCTTGAGTCAATCGAGCTCTACTTTTGCTATAAATGTTTCCTGGCAGATTGTTTACATGTTATTCAATTTTGCCAAGGTTGTTGTGGTTGATCCTTGCACCCTATGATGTTGTTATTGCCATGTATAGCTTCTATGCCATGTCTTCTTACTGTTGGTTGCCTTGCCATGCCATGTATTGCCCTGTGGTGAGTGGTTCAAGCTCACCAACATGCCTACTTATCGTTGTTCCTGCCATGTTCAAATCTGTAATATAACTTCCATGTTTACGTGGGTGCCATCATATCTTCTGATCCTTTTTGGCTTATGGTCAGTAAGGGACTTTTGTTCTATGCAATTAGTAGATTCATGCCATGCCTTTGTTTGCCATGTTAAGTTCCTGTAACATGTTGTTTGATAGCTCTAAACATTGCAACTTTGATGTTATTTACGCCAATGCACTGGCTGTTATTATTTGCAATCTTGTCATGTCATTTTGAGCATGTTCTAGTGATTTCTGGAGATAGCTCAGTGTTCATGTTTTGTAATGATTTACCTGTAAATCATGCCCATCCCTTTTGTTATTATGTTTAGGTCCTGTAGCATGTTATTTTGATGCTTGCAATATGCCTACTTGCTGTTTTGGACAGATTGTTGCTATGACTTGTGTTGTGTGTATGTGTTGAACCGTTGCTCCGTTTTGAGTGTGCTCTATATGAAACTTGCTTGATTTCGCATGTAGTTTCATATTATCATGTTGCATCCTTGTTTTGAGGTGTTTGTTTGATGTTTGTATGCATTTTGCATCAATGCCATGCTTATCTTGTTTTGCTCATATCTTCTAAGCCGTAGCTCCGAATCTAATGAACTTTATATGTAACTTGACTAGATTTTTGTGTAGATCATCATGGTGCATCTTAAATTGCTGTTTAACAACTTGAACATAAGGTTTATTCAGTTCTGGACCAATTTCGAAATTTGCATATGAGGACTTACCGGAATTGTGCTATGTTGTTTCCGGCCTTATTTAAACTTGCCTTGATGTTTTGTTCTTGTTTGCATCATCTCTTGCCATGAGTAGCCTCATCCTAGGTTTGTCATGCATCATGCTTGTTTGTGCATCATGCCTTGTTATTGTGTGGTGTGTTTACTATGTTGTGTGCTTCTTCTTATTATTTCCCGTTTCGTTGCGATCGTGAGGATTCGTTCGTCTACGCTTGGTTCGGCTTCATCCGTTCATCTTCTTCATGGACTCGATCTTCTTCCTTGCGGGATTTCAGGCAAGATGACCGCTACCCTGGATCTCACTACTATCATTGCTATGCTAGTTGCTTCGTTCTAACGCTATGCTGCGCTACTATCACATGTTCATCAAGCCATCCCAAATTGCCATGAACCTCTAACCTTTGACACCCTTCCTAGCAAACCGTTGTTTGGCTATGTTACCGCTTTGCTCAGCCCCTCTTATAGCGTTGTTAGTTGCAGGTGAAGATGAAGTTTGTTCCTTGTTGGAACATGGAGATGCCGTTCCTTGTTGGAACATGTTTACTTGTTGGGATATCACAATATATCTTATTTAATTAATGCATCTATATACTTGGTAAAGGGTGGAAGGCTCGGCCTTATGCCTGGTGTTTTGTTCCACTCTTGCCGCCTAGTTTCCGTCATATCGGTATTATGTTCCCGGATTTTGCGTCCCTAACGGTCGGGTGATTTATGGGACCCCCTTGACAGTTCGCTTTGAATAAGACTTTTCCAGCAAGGCCCAACATTGGTTTTACCATTTGCCTCACCACCACCTATATTTTTCCCTTGGGAGTAATTAACCTAAGGGTCATCTTTATTTAGCCCCCCCCCGGACCAGTGCTTCTCTAAGTCTTGGTCCGAACCGAGCCGCTTCTTGAGAGCCACCTTGGGGCAACTTGAGGATTGGTTTTACTCGTAGCCTGTCTCATCCGGTGTTGCCCCTGAGAACGAGATATGTGCAGCTCCTATCGGGATTGTCGGCGCATCGGGCGGCTTTGCTGGTCTTGTTTTATTCTTGTCGAAATGTCTTGTGGCGGGATTCGAGACTGATCGGGTCTTCCGGGAGAAGGAATATCCTTCGTTGATCGCGAGAGCTTATCATGGGCTAAGTTGGGACACCCCTGCAGGGTATAAACTTTCGAGAGCCGTGCCCGCGGTTATGTGGCAGATGGGAATTTGTTAATATCCGGTTGTAGTAAACTTGAAGCAAACTCTCCTAAAATACACCAACCGTGTGCGTAATCGTGAGTGTCTCTTTTGGGGTTGATCGAGAGGAGAACACGGTTTCTGAGTTATGTCTGACGTAAGTAGGAGTTTAGGATCACTTCTTGATCATTACTAGTTGACGACCGTTCCTTTGTTTCTCTTCTCGCTCTCATTTGCGTATGTTAGCCACCATATATGCTTAGTCGCTGCTGCAACCTCACCACTTTATCCCTTCCTTTCCCATTAAGCTTTGCTAGTCTTGATACCCATGGTAATGGGATTGCTGAGTCCTCGTGGCTCACAGATTACTACACCACCAGTTGCAGGTACAGGTTTGCGATGATCATGACGTGAGAGCGATGTTTGCTTGTATTGGAGTTCTTCTTCTACTTCTTCTTGATCGGGGATAGGTTCGGTCGGCAGCCTGGGCTAGCGAGGTGGATGTCGTTTGAGTTCTGTTTATGTTTCATCCGTAGCGGATGTTGATCTTGTATATGTTGATGTATTCTTGTGGCATTTGTGCCTTATGTATGTATCCCCATCTATTATGTAATGTTGATGTAATGATATCCACCTTGCAAAAGCGTTTCAATATCTTGGTCTATCCTTGGTGGGACCTTGAGTTCCTTTTGGATAGGGTCGCATATTAGGCGTGTTCAAGTTGGTGTCGAGCCTCGACCGACCCTAGGAGCCCCTTGATTGATCGTGTAGTTTGGCCGTTGTTGAGTCTAGAAAACTATTTTGAGTCTAGTTATATCGAGAGTAGGAATTCTTTTACTCCTCAGCCCTTAAATCGCTCTGGTGAGGAATCTTGGCGTAGGTGTTTTGAATTACTCCTCTTCCCCTTCAAATTTTTTTTCTTTAGGATCACGCAGTTGGTTCTCCGGTAGTTGTTCCTCAGCTCTTTTTATCCGGTGCATTTCTCGTCAAGTCGACTCGACCATCTTCATCTTTGAGTTCAATCCTCAGTTGTTTTCTTTCCACGCCCTCCCTGTTCTTCTTCTCGGAACCGGAGTTCCTAATCGAGTATCCATCCTACTCGTGCGAAGTCTTTGCTTTCTTTCCTCAATGATTTTCAACTGGTGTTTTCTCTTCAAGATATTCGTCGATTTTCCCTTCCAAGTTGTCTTTTTTTTCCCGCCCTCCCACCCTTTTTTCTCCCCGCAGTTTGAGTTTCTTTCGACCATCAATTTCATTCATGTGGAGCCTCTTCAGTCTTCTATCAATCATTTCAACCGGTGAATTCAAGTCTCATTCGTCATTCTTCATCTCTTTCTTTTTCGGTGGATTCAATTCAAGTTTTCGGTAGTGATTATATTCTTTTCCTTGGATCAAGTGTTTTCCCTGCCCGTTCGCCTCTCGCCAGTTTATCATTCCGGAGTTCGTAAGATATCTCAGGAGATTGGTCTGTCTTCCAATTAACTCGAGGTTGTCACCTCAGTCCAATATTTCAATTGTTCTGGTGCTTCATCTATCTGTTCAACAATCCATTCCGACGGTGTTATCTATTCAGTGGGCCCTAACCCACAGGTCTTTTCCTAGGATCTTACCTGACTCTTTTAGTTTTCCCGGAGTTATTCTCAAATTCTTTTCGAAATTTGACGTAAGTATGAATTTCATCAGTCAGATGTTTTTTCCAAGATCGATTTCAAATCATTTTCATTGTTGACTCAACGTCTTTGTTTTTCATTCTCCGGGCGTCTCAACAATTTTGCATGGTGGCTCTCGTCGTCATTCTCAACATTTGAAGACCGTAGTAGATTTTTTCTCTTAAATCTTGTCCGTTCTCCCGGAGATTCAGCGGTGCTAGCTCGATGTTATCCTATCTAGTTGTTCCTAGTCATGCAATTCTTTTCATCCATCCGAGTATTTCAGGAGTTGCTTTTCTGTTCGATCATCCGGAGGCCATCTTTTGAATATCTCTCCATCCTAAGTTTTTTTCAAATTCGTTCTCCAATTATTCCATATTCGTTCCCCTTCGTTCGTCTCAATATTATTACGGTGCTTCGTTCAAGTATTCTTCAATCAGTTCGCGATCTCTTCGTTCTCTTGCATTTTAATTCCCACAAGTATCTTCGTGCTTTCCTAATTCTTCCCGGCGATTCTTTCTCTTTTCTTCGTTCATTGTCATTTATTACGGTGGTTCGTTCAAGATTATTTTTCTTTAATTATCGTTTTAATTCATTCGTTCTTTTCAATCCTACCGGTGGCTCATGAAGACCTTCTCAAGTTTGTGATATGTCACTTCTCAATCCTTTTCAAGAAGATTAAGTAGTATGCAAAATCCATTGCTTGTCATCAATTTAAATTGATGAAGGATAAGCATACAATAAATCTTATTCTTATTTCATCCAAGTGATTAATCCTTCCTTGAGTTTGTTCTTGAGGAATAAATTCTAGTTCCAAGTGTTTTCATCTTTTCTTTTCGGAGTTCAATTTCCTCGGCCATCTCGTCGAATCCTCCATCTAATTCATCGCATGAGCTCATCTTATTCTTTCATCCTTCATTTTATCTCATCATCCTTTTGTTACGGAGTTCTTCATGGTGGTTCTTCATGATTTAATTCATTCTCCAAGAGTTCATCTATGTTCTTTTGGAGGAGCTCAAGTATCTTTCTTCTTGCATATCAAAGTGCAATTAATTCTCCGTATTCTTTTGAAGTGGAGTTTTGAATTTCTTCGTTCCTCTCAGCTATCCAATCATTTCCGTTTGTGGTCGGTTATCACCTTATAATTTTGAGATGTTTCCATAAGTCCACAACAATCTTATTCTTTCGTTGTTGATTTTCTCAACAACTTCAGTTCAATCCTTCCTTATAAGTCCTTTTCATTCCATCCTTTCAATTCTTCCGGAGGCATTGTGTTGTTCATCTCGTCAAGTTTCATTCCATCTTCTGAAGCTCGTGTTCCAATCATTCCATTTTTAGCCGGTGTGCTGCCTAAATCCTTTCAGTCTTATTCGTTTCTTTTCTCATTCTAACCACTCCGGTTAGAACAAGTGCTTTCATAGTCTATCTGATTCCGTGAGCTTTCGATTCTCGTCATTCTCGTCGTTCCTCTCGTTTTTCTCGAGTGATCTCGATTCTTTGCTTCTTCTCTTCAGTTCTTGTTTCACCTCTTTCCTTTTCCCTTCCGTCTCGGTCCTAAGATCTCGGGACAAGATCTCTTGTTAGTGGAGGAGTGTTGTAACGCCCCGGATTCGATGCGCCAGGTGTCCGTCAGTTATTCGTCGTCTTTGCCATGTCATGTGCTTGCGTGTTGCACTTTGCCATGTCATCATCTGCATTTCATATCATGTCATCTTGTGCATTTCATTTTGCATACATGTTCATCTCATGCATCCGAGTATTTTCCCCGTTGTCCGTTTTGCAATCCGGCACTCCTATGTCTCCCGGCGCCCCCTTTTACCTCTTTTAATGTGCGGGTGTTAAACGGTCTCGGAATGGACCGAGGTTTGTCAAGCGGCCTTGGTATAGCACCGGTGAACCGCTTTGTCAAGTTTCATGCCATTTGGAGGTCGTTTGGTACTCCAACAGTTAACAGGGTAACATAAAGCCCTCTTTGAGTTGCAGCCCAACACCCCTTTCAAAGTGGCCCAAAACCACCAAACTCCCTCCATGCTCTCGGTCGTTCGATCACGATCGCGTGGCAAAACCGCACCTCATTTGGACTCTCCTAGCTCCCTCTACCTATAAATATGTGCTTCCCCAAATTTTTCGCGGTCCAACCCTAGCCCCTTACCGCGCGCCCCGGACATTTCGTCCCCGCCGTCCGGACATGTCCAGCCCCCGCCGCCACGTCGCTCCGACGAATCGGAGGACGCCACGTCAGCGCCGCCGCCTCCCTCCTCCGCTCACGGCGCGCCACCTCACCGCCTCTCTCTCCTCAAGCGCGCCCGGCCCTTCGGCCAGTCCGGCCCCATGAGCCGAACCGCCGCCGCCCGAGGTTCGTGCGACCGCCGCCGCCGCCCGGCCGCGCCTCCTCGCCGGGCGCCCGGCAGCGAGCCCCGCCGTCGCCGGCTGAGCCTCCGCGCCCTGGCGCCTCCCCGCCGCCTCCTCCTCCTCCTCGCCGCCTTCCGCCGCCGCCCCTTAGCGCATCGCCGCCGCCCTGCCGAGCTCCGCCCGGCGCCGCCCGCGCCTCGCCGCCGCCGCCATGGTCTCCCTCGCTGAGCAAAGCTCCTCCGGCGGCCCTCTCGCCGCCCCGCGGCGACCTCCGCCCAGCCGGCGGCCTTCCTCCCGGCCGCCCGGCCCTCTCCGGCCACCGGCGCCATGATCCGGCGAGATCCGCCGCCGCCTCGGTTCAGCGCCATTGGTTGACTTCTTCCCCCCTCATATTTTTCCTCCAAGTATTTTGTTGTCGATATTTTGTGCATTTTCATCGCATCGTAACTATGTCATCGTTGCTCCGTTTTGTGCGTATAATATGTCAAAATGTTCGTCTCGAAGAGTAGATCGTTTCATCTTATTGCATCATTTTCATGTGAGCTCATCTTGATGCCCGAAATGCTGTTGGAAGAGTGCTATGTGATGTTAGTTTACATTTCTTATCGAGAACATGCACTTTTGTCATTTTGCCATGATTGATGTGTGCATCCTATGGACTTGAGTCCTACATGTGTTTTGTAATATGCCATGCCATCTTTTCAGGGGTGTATTCCATGTATTTTTGTGATCTATGTGGTGACTAGCACAAGCATGCAAACTAGGCTTCCTGATGTTGCTGATTTCAGCCCTGTTCTGCTGATATTTTGATGCCATGTTAACTTGATGCTACCAAGAGATCCATGCATATTTTGAGATACTTCAGTAAGGATGTTTTGTTCAACATGTCTTGCTCTATCCATACATGCCCTTGTTTGCAATTATGGAGTGCCATAGCTTGAGTCAATCGAGCTCTACTTTTGCTATAAAATGTTTCTGGCAGATTGTTTACATGTTATTCAATTTTGCCAAGGTTGTTGTAGTTGATCCTTGCATGCTATGATGTTGTTCTTGCCATGTATAGCTTCTATGCCATGTCTTCTTACTGTTGGTTGCCTTTCCATGCCATGTATTGCTCTGTGGTGAGTGGTTCAAGCTCACCAACATGCCTACTTATCGTTGTTCTGCCATGTTCAAATCTGTAATATAACTTGCCATGTTTACATGGGTGCCATCATATCTTGATCCTTTTTGGCTTATGGTCAGTAAGGGACTTTTGTTCTATGCAATTAGTAGATTCATGCCATGCCTTTGTTTGCCATGTTAAGTTCCTGTAACATGTTGTTTGATAGCTCTAAACATTGCAACTTTGATGTTATTTACGCTAATGCCTAAAGCTGTTATTATTTGCAATCTTGCCATGTCATTTTGAGCATGTTCTAGTGATTTCTGGAGATAGCTCAGTGTTCATGTTTTGTAATGCTTTACCTGTACATCATGCCCATGCCTTTTTTTATTATGTTTAGGTCCTGTAGCATGTTGTTTTGATGCTTGCAATATGCCTACTTGCTGTTTTGGACAGATTGTTGCTATGACTTGTGCTGTGTGTATGTGTTGAACCGTTGCTCCGTTTTGAGTGTGCTCTATATGAAACTTGCTTGATTTCGCATGTAGTTTCATATTATCATGTTGCATCCTTGTTTTGAGGTGTTTGTTTGATGTTTGTATGCATTTTGCATCAATGCCATGCTTATCTTGTTTTGCTCATATCTTCTAAGCCGTGGCTCCGAATCTAATGAACTTTATATGTAACTTGACTAGATTTTTGTGTAGATCATCATGGTGCATCTTAAATTGCTGTTTAACAACTTGAACATAAGGTTTATTCAGATCTGGACCAATTTCAGAAATTTGCATATGAGGACTTAGGAATTGTTATATGTTGTTTCGGCCTCATTTAAACTTGCTTTGATGTGTTGCTCTTGTTTGCATCATCTCTTGCCATGAGTAGCTTCATGTAGCTTTGTCATGCATCATGCTTGTTTGTGCATCATGTCTTGTTATGTGTGGTGTGTTTACTATGTTGTGTGCTTCTTCTTGTTAGTTCTGTTTCGTTGCGATCGTGAGGATTCGTTCGTCTCACGCTTGGTTGGCTTCATCCGTTCATCTTCTTCATGGACTCGATCTTCTTCCTTGCGGGATTTCAGGCAAGATGACCGCTACCCTGGATCTCACTACTATCATTGCTATGCTAGTTGCTTCGTTCTATCGCTATGCTGCGCTACCTATCACATGTTCATCAAGCCATCCCAAATTGCCATGAACCTCTAACCTTTGACACCCTTCCTAGCAAACCGTTGTTTGGCTATGTTACCGCTTTGGGTCTTATTCGTTTCTTTTCTCATTCTAACCACTCGGTTAGAACAAAGTTGCTTTCATAGTCTATCTGATTCCGTGAGCTTTTGATTCTCGTCATTCTCGTCGTTCCTCTCGTTTTCTCGAGTGATCTCGATTCTTTGCTTCTTCTCTTGAGTTCTTGTTTCACCTCTTTCCTTTTCCCTTCCGTCTGGTCCTAAGATCTCGGGACAAGATCTCTTGTTAGTGGAGGAGTGTTGTAGCGCCGGATTCGTCGCCAGTGTCGTCGATTATTAAATCGTCTTTGCCATGTCATGTGCTTGCGTGTGCACTTTGCCATGTCATCATCGCATTTCATATCATGTCATCTTGTGCATTTCATTTTGCATACATGTTCATCTCATGCATCCAGTATTTTCCCGTTGTCCGTTTTGCAATCCGGCACTCCTATGTCTCCGGCCCCCTTTTACCTCTTTTAATGTGCGGGTGTTAAGCGGTCTCGGAATGGACGAGGTTTGTCAAGCGGCCTTGGTATAGCACGTGAACCGCTGTCAAGTTTCATGCCATTTGGAGGTCGTTTGGTACTCAGCAGTTAACAGGGTAACCAAAGCCCTCTTTGAGTTGCAGCCAACACCCCTTTCAAAGTGGCCCAAAACCCACCAAACTCCCCTCCATGCTCTCGTGCGTTCGATCACGATCGCGTGGCGCTCCGCACCACATTTGGACTCTCCTAGCTCCCTCTACCTATAAATATGTGCTCCCATTTTTCGCGTCCAACCTAGCCCCTTCACCGCGCGCGGACATTTCGTCCCCGTCCGGACATGTCCAGCCCCGCCGCCCGTCGCTCCGGCAGATCCGAGAGCGCCACGTCAGCGCCGCCGCCTCCTCCTCCGCTCACGAGCGCCCCTCCGCCTCTCTCTCCTCAAGCGCGCCGCCCGCTTCGGCCAGTCCGCCCCGCTAGTCGAACCGCCGCCGCCGCGCTTCGTGCGAACCGCCTTGCCGCCCGGCTCGCGCCTCCTGCGCCAGGCGCCCGCCAGCGAGCCCCGCCGTCGCCCGGAGGACCTCGCGCCCTCAGCGCCTCGCGCCGCCCCTCCTCCTCCGCCGCCTTCCGCTTCCGCCCCTTGCCGCCGCCGCCGCCCTGCCCAGGCTCGCGCCGCGCGCGCCGCCTTCGCCGCCCGGGTCTCCCTCGCGAGCCAGCTCCTCCGGCCCTCCTCCGCCGCCCGGCGCCTCCCTCCCAGACCGGCCGGCCTTCCTCCGCCGCCCGGCCCTCTCCGCCACGCGCCGTGAATCCGGCGAGATCCGCGCCGCCTCGAGTTCAACGCCATTCGGTTGACTTCTTCCCCCTCATATTTTTCCTCCAAGTATTTTGTTAGTCGATATTTTGTGCCATTTTCATCGCATCATAACTATGTCATCGTTGCTCCGTTTTGTCGCGTGTAATATGTCAAAATGTTCGTCTCGAAAGTAGATCATTTCATCTTATTGCATCATTTTCATGTGAGCTCATCTTGATGCCCGAAATGCTGTTGGAAGAGTGCTATGTGATGTTAGTTTACATTTCTTACGAACATGCCTTTTTGTCATTTTGCCATGATTGATGTGTGCATCCTATGGACTTGAGTCCTACATGTGTTTTGTAATATGCCATGCCATCTTTTCAGGGTGTATTCCATGTATTTTGTGATCTATGTGGTGACTAGCACAAGCATGCAAACTAGGCTTCTTGATGTTGCTGATTTCAGCACTATTACTGCGATATTTTGATGCCATGTTAACTTGATGCTACAAGAGATCCATGCATATTTTGAGATACTTCAGTAAGGATGTTTTGTTCAACATGTCTTGCTCTATCCATACATGCCCTTGTTTGCAATTATGGAGTGCCATAGCTTGAGTCAATCGAGCTCTACTTTTGCTATAAATGTTTCTGGCAGATTGTTTACATGTTATTCAATTTTGCCAAGGTTGTTGTAGTTGATCCTTATGCCTATGATGTTGTTCTTGCCATGTATAGCTTATATGCCATGTCTTCTTACTGTTGGTTTCCTTTCCATGCCATGTATTGCCTGTGGTGAGTGGTTCAAGCTCACCAACATGCCTACTTCGTTGTTCTGCCATGTTCAATCTGTAATATAACTTGCCATGTTTACGTGGGTGCCATCATATCTTCTATCCTTTTTGGCTTATGGTCAGTAAGGGACTTTTGTTCTATGCAATTAGTAGATTCATGCCATGCCTTTGTTTGCCATGTTAAGTTCCTGTAACATGTTGTTTGATAGCTCTAAACATTGCAACTTTGATGTTATTTACCTTAATACAAGCTATTTGTATTTGCAATCTTGCCATGTCATTTGAGCATGTTCTAGTGATTTCTGAGAGATAGCTCAGTGTTCATGTTTTGTAATGCTTTACCTGTACATCATGCCCATGCCTTTTTTATTATGTTTGGTCCTGTAGCATGTTGTTTTGATGCTTGCAATATGCCTACTTGCTGTTTTGGACAGATTGTTGCTATGACTTGTGCTGTGTGTATGTGTTGAACCGTTGCTCCGTTTTGAGTGTGCTCTATATGAAACTTGCTTGATTTCGCATGTAGTTTCATATTATCATGTTGCATCCTTGTTTTGAGGTGTTTGTTTGATGTTTGTATGCATTTTGCATCAATGCCATGCTTATCATGTTTTCCTCATATCTTCTAAGCCGTGGCTCCGAATCTAATGAACTTTATATGTAACTTGACTAGATTTTCGTGTAGATCATCATGGTGCATCTTAAATTTCTGTTTAACAACTTGAACATAAGGTTTATTCAGTTCTGGACCAATTTCGAAATTTGCATATGAGGACTTACCGGAATTGTGCTATGTTGTTTCCGGCCTTATTTAAACTTGCCTTGATGTGTTGCTCTTGTTTGCATCATCTCTTGCTATGAGTAGCCTCATCCTAGGTTTGTCATGCATCATGCTTGTTTGTGCATCATGCCTTGTTATTGTGTGGTGTGTTTACTATGTTGTGTGCTTCTTCTTGTTAGTTCCCGTTTCGTTGCGATCGTGAGGATTCGTTCGTCTACGCTTGGTTGACTTCATCCGTTCATCTTCTTCATGGACTCGATCTTCTTCCTTGCGGGATTTCGAGGCAAGATGACCGCTACCCTGGATCTCACTACTATCATTGCTATGCTAGTTGCTTCGTTCTATCGCTATCTTCTGCTACCTATCACATGTTCATCAAGCCATCCCAAATTGCCATGAACCTCTAACCTTTGCACCCTTCCTATGCAAACCGTTGTTTGGCTATGTTACCGCTTTGCTCAGCCCTCTTATAGCGTTGTTAGTTGCAGGTGAAGATGAAGTTTGTTCCTTGTTGGAACATGGAGATGCTGTTCCTTGTTGGAACATGTTTACTTGTTGGGATATCACAATATATCTTATTTAATTAATGCATCTATATACTTGGTAAAGGGTGGAAGGCTCGGCCTTATGCACTAGTGTTTTGTTCCACTCTTGCCGCCCTAGTTTCCGTCATATCGGTATTATGTTCCGGATTTTGCGTCCCTAACGGTCGGGTGATTTATGGGACCCCCTTGACAGTTCGCTTTGAATAAGACTTTTCAGCAAGGCCCAACATTGGTTTTACCATTTGCCTCACCACCACCTATATTTTTCCCTTGAGTAATTAATGCAAGGTCATCTTTATTAGCCCCGGACGAGGCTTCTCTAAGTCTTGTGCCCGAACCGGCACTTCGAGAAGCACCTTAGAGCAACTTGAGGATTGGTTTTACTGTAGCTTTGTCTCATCCGATGTTGCCACGAGAGCAGATATGTGCAGCTCCTATCGGATTGTCGGCGCATCGAGGCGCTTTGTGGTCTTGTTTTATTCTGTCGAAAATGTCTTGTGGCGGGATTAAGACGATCGGGTCTTCCGGGAAAGAATATCCTTGTTGATCGCGAGAGCTTATCATGGGCTAAGTTAGGACACCTGCAGGTATAAACTTTCGAGCCGTGCATGGTTATGTGGCAGATGGAATTTGTTAATATCCGGTTGTAGTAAACTTGAAGCAAACTCTCTAAAATACACCAACAGTTAATGCGCTGATAGTGAGTGTCTCTTTTGAGGGTTGATCGAGAGAGAACACGGTTTTAGAGTTATGTCGACTTAAGTAGGAGTTCGAGGATCACTTCTTGATCATTACTAGTTGGCGACCGTTCCTTTGTTTCTCTTCTGTCTCGTTTGCGTATGTTAGCCACCATATATGCTTAGTAGCTGCTGCCTTCTCACCACTTTATCCTTCCTTTTCCCATTAAGCTTTGCTAGTCTTGATACCCATGGTAATGGGATTCTTTGAGTCCTCGTGGCTCACGATTACTACACCACCAGTTTCGATTACAGGTTTGCGATGATCATGGCGTGAGAGAGATGTTTGCTTGTATTGGAGTTCTTCTTCGCTTCTTCTTGATCGGGGATAGGTTCGGTCGGCTGACCTTGAGCTAGAGTGGATGTCGTTTGAGTTCTGTTTATGTTTCATCCATGGCGGATGTTGGTCTTGATATATGTTGATGTATTCTTGTGGCATTTGTGCCTTATGTATATATCCCCATCTATTATGTAATGTTGATGTAATGATATCCACCTTGACAAGCGTTTCAATATCTTGATCTATCCTTGGTGGGACCTTGAGTTCCTTTTGGATAGTCTTTGCATATTGAAGCGTGTTCATGCGTTCAAATTCTTTTCATTGTTGCCTCAACCTCTTCGCTTTCCATTCTTCCGGAGTATCTCAGTAATTTTTGGTGGTGTTCCTCGTCATCATTTGAAGACCGATGGTGCTAGCTCGATGTTATCCTATCTAGTTGTTTCTAGTCATGCAAATTCTTTTCATCCATCCGGAGCATTTCAGGAGTTGCTTTCTCTCTCGATCATCCGGAGGCCATCTTTTCGGAAGATTTCTTCATTCTAAGTTTTCAGATTCATTCCCCAATTATTCTATATCCGTGCCCCTTCGTTCATCTCAATATTCTTCGGTGCTTCGTTCAAGTATTCTTCTATCAGCTCATGATCTATTTGTTCTTTTGAATCTAAATCCTATCTAGCATATTGGTTCTTCTAATTCTTCCGACGATTCATTCTCTTTGTCAGGTCATTTCCGAATACTAACGGTGGTTCATTCAAGATTCTTTTTCTTTGATTATCATATTAATCCATTCAGTTCTCTCAAATCCTACGGTGGTTCATGAAGACCTCCTCAAGTTTGCGATATCTCACTTCTCAATTCTTTTCAAGAAGAATAAGTAGTTTGCAAAATCCATTGTTTGTCATCAATTTAATTTGATGAAGGATAAGCATACAATAAATCTTATTCTTATTTCATCCAAGTGATTAATCTTTTTCTTGAGTTTGTTCTTAATGAATAAATTCTACTTCCAAGTGTTTTCATCTTTTCTTTTCGGAGTTCAATTATTTCCTCGACCATTTGGGAATCCTCCATCTAATTCTCGCATGCCTTAATCTTATTCTTTCTTCCTTCATTCTATCTCGTCATCCTTTTGTTCGGAGTTATTCACGGTGGTTCTTCATGATTTAATTCATTCTTCAAGTGTTCATCAAGATTCTTGTTGGTGGAGTTCAATATCTTTTCTTCTCGCGTCTCGAAGTGTAATTAATTCTCCGTATTCTTTAGAATTGGAGTTTTGCATTTCTTTGTTCTTCTCGGATATTGGATCACTCAATCCTTCCTTCTAAGCTCTTTTCATTCCATTCTTCAATTCTTAGGAGGCATTGTGTTGTTCCTCTCGTCAACTATCATTCCATTTTGTCAAACTCAGTTCCAACTCCTTCCATGTTCGGAGTCTGCATAAATCCTTCAGTCTATTCATTTCTTATCTCATTCGAACGGAGTTGTTTCATAGTCTATCTGATTTCCGTGAGCTTTTGATTCGTCATTCTCGTCGTTCTTCCCTTCTTCTCAAGTGCTCTCGATTCTTTGCTTCTTCTCTTGAGTTCTGTTTCACCTCTTTCCTTTTCCCTTCCGTCTGGGTCCTAAGATCTCGGGGCGAGATCTCTTATTAGTGGAGGGTGTTATGCGCCCGGATTCGATCGCCAGTGTCCGTCGAGTTATTCTTCTCGTTGCCATGTCATCATATGCATTTCATATCATGTCATCATGTGCATTTCATTTTGCATCGTGTTACGTCTCATGCATCGAGCATTTTCCCGTTGTCCGTTTTGCAATCCGGCACTCCTATGTCTCCGGCGCCCCTTTTACCTCTTTTAGATGCGGGTGTTAGCGTTCTCGGAATGGCCCGAGGTTTGTCAGCGGCCTTGGTATAGCACCGGTGAACCGCTGTCAAGTTGGGTCATTTGGAGGTCGTTGGTACTCAGAGTTAGCAGGGTAACAAAGCCCTCTTTGAGTTGCAGCCCAACTCCCCTTTCTAAGTTTAAAAACCAGCAAACTCCCTCCATGCTCTCGGCCGTTCGATCACGATCGCGTGGCACCCCTCATTTGGACTCTCCTAGCTCCCTCTACC
>JAHIAM010001651.1:0-57755 GCA_021605205.1 Aegilops longissima
AAGCTTGGGATGCTTGATATGTCTCCAACGTATCTATAATTTTGATTGTTCCATGCTATTATATTACCTTTTTGGATGTTTATGGGCTTTATTTTACATATTTATATCATTTTTGGGACTAATCTACTAACGGAGGCCCAACCCATTGCTGTTTTTTGCCTATTTCAGTATTTTTGAAGAAAAGGATTATCAGCGGAGTCCAAGGAATGAAACCTTCGGGGCGTGATTTTTGGAGCAAACGTGATCCAAAGGACTTGAGTGCAAGTCAAGAAGCAATCGGCGGCCAAGAGATGGGGCGTGCCCACCTCCTGGGCGCCCTGTCTCTGGGCCCCTCGGCGGCCACGGCGTACTTCTTCCTCCTATATATACCTCATTTGAAAACATCAGGAGCCCCAGAAGAAATATTTCCGCCACGTAACATACGTATCCATGAGATCCCATCTTGGAGCCTTCACGGCGCTCCGCGGAGAGAATCGACCACGGAGGGCTACATCAACGCATAGCCCTTCGATGAGTTGTGAGTAGTTTACCACAGACCCGGGTCCATAGTTATTAGCTAGATGGCTTCTTCTCTCTTTTGGATCTCAATACAATGTTCTCCCCCTCTATTGGAGATCTATTCGATGTAAACTCTTTTGTGGTGTGTTTAGAGATCCGATGAATTGTGGGTTTATGATCAAGTTTATCTATGAAAATATTTGAATCTCCTCTGAATTCTTTTATATGATTGATTTATCTTTGCAAGTCTCTTGAATTATCAGTTTGGTTTGGCCTACTAGATTGATCTTTCTTGCCATGGGAGAAGTGCTTAGCTTTGGGTTCAATCTTGCGGTGTCCTTACCGGTGATGAAGGGTTGCAAGGCACGTGTTGTCACAGTGATGCCTATATACATGATTCATGCAAGATAATCTCATAATTATTAAGCTTTTCTATCAATTGCTCGACAGTAATTTTGTTCTTAACTTGTAATACTTATGCTATCTTGAGAGAAGCCACTAGTGAAACCTATGGCCCCGGTCTATCTTTTATCATATAAGCTTTCAATCTACTTTTATTTGCATCTTTACTTTTTGCATCTATATTATAAAATACCAAAATATATTTATCTTATCATATTATCTATCAGATCTCACTTTCACAAGTGGCCGTGAAGGATTGACAACCCTTTATTCGTTGGTTGTGAGTTCTTTGTTTGTTTGTGTAGGTTCGTGGGACTTGAGGAGCCTCCTCTTTGATTGATACCTTGGTTCTCAAAAGCTGAGGGAAATACTTACGCTATTGTGTTGCATCACCCTTCCATCTTCAAGAAAACCAATGCAAGCTCAAGACGTAGCAAGTTGTGTGAGGCAGGTGGAGGGAGAGAAGAAAGCATTGACTACTGACGAGGGCCGGCGCCAACAATTTATGATCAGTGTTGTTGATCCGAAATGACGGTGGCGCCTGGCGGAAATCCATGTGAAAGTCGTCGGTAGCGCAAAGGTGGGCGCCCGTTGGCGATGCTGTGCTGACGGTGCATGTCTTCATAATCATTGAGCTGCGACCGCAGGCGATGGAGAGAGGTATGCTGCCCGGTCGGTTGCGGCACCGTGACAGGAGGTGATAGCCATGGGCGTAGGCCATTTCCACGAGGTTCCATGTCCAAGTAAATCGACAAGGTGCGTCATCGTCGACAACATGTTGGCAAGTCATTGGCGAGTTGTGTAGCGGTGACAAACATGAAAGAGTCATTGAGGATTCTTGCACCGGTGGCGAACATGTGGCTGCGGTCGATGCACGCCAGGAGAACGGTGGTGTGATTCCATCATCTCAAGGAGATTCGATGCGATGCCGACAATAATGGAGCGATGTGATCATCGTTGTGGAAGTTGATGCAAAGCCAATAAATGTTGTGGTGAGATATTGCGGCAGAAGGCAATGATTCATATAGATTAGTTGATGAGTCCATGTCAAGATTAGGTAGAAAATTGTTTGCATTAATCTTGGCATTAGTTGTACTCACATGCATGTGTACGTTGCGTGAGTTCAACCCACTCATTGCGTGTGCATGGTTGATTAGTATAGGAATTAGTGCATGCATTGAGTCATTAGCGTTGGCGGCGGTCGGGTCCTCGCAGGGATGGAGTGATTCTAGGGAGAGCTGAGCGAGGGAAAGTAGGTTGATAGCTGCATGTGATTTGTTAGTTAGCTTTGTGTGATGAGTCTAGTTATTTAGTGCATGGAGTGGTTAGTGGAGTAATGGGTCAAGTAGTGGCATGAGTTTCATGGCGCTGTACCAACCTTGTGTATATATAAGTTGCATTGTGTAATGGAAAAAGGAGGCCGAGGGCTGGAGAAAACAATGTAGCATGTGTGTTCTCACGGAACAACATGCAAAGCTGGCTTTCTCCACGGTGAAGTGTGTGTGTGGTCTTGTGTTCTTGATAGAAGAAGATGAGAGAAACCACAAGAGTTGTGTGAGGCAGCTCATGGGAGAGAAGAAAGCGGCGCTGACGACGGCGGTGCGCCAACAATAGGTATCAGGCCTCGTTGATCCGAGGTGGCGGTGGCACATGACGGACTCCATGTGAAGTGCGTCGGTGGCGCAAATTGAACGCCGTTAGCGGCCGATGCTGCTAGCGGCGGTGTGTGTCTTCTTCATCATTGAGCTGCGACCGAGCAGCGGAGAGAGGTATGCTACCGGTAGGATGCGGCTGCTTGGCCAAGAAGGTGATCATTGACATGGGCGTCAGGCGATTGTCCCACGAAAGTACCATGTCGGTAAATCGACAAAATGCGTCATCGTGACAACTGGTTGGGAATATAGGTGATTCGAGGGAGATGAGCAGAGAAAGTAGGTTGTTAGGTCGCATTAGTGATTTGTTAGCTAACCGGCGTGATGAGTCAAAGTTAGTTGGCAAGTGGTTGGTGGATGTAATGGGTCAGAGTGGGGAGGTGGCACAGGTTCGGATGGGCGCCGTGCCAACCTCTGTGTATATATAACTTGCATTGTGTAATGGAAAAAGGAGGCCGAGAGGGCTGGAGAAAACAATGGCTTGTGTGTTCTCACGGGAACAATAAAGCAAAGTTGGCTTTCTCCACGGTGAAATGTGTGTCTTGTGTTCTTGATAGAAGAATATAGAGAGAAACCACATAGTTGTGAGGCAGCTTGTGGGGAGAAGAAAGCAGCGGTATTGCGGCGAGGCTGGCGCCAACAATAGATATCGAGCCTCGTTGATCCGAGGTGATGGTGGTGCTGGCTGGACTCCATCGAGAATGCGTCGGTGGCACAAGGTGAACGCCGTTGGCTGCGATGCTGATAGCGGCGGTGCGTGTCTTCATCATCGTTGAGCTGTGACAGGAGTAGCGGAGAGTATGCTGCCCGGTAAGTTGCGGCACGGTGGCAAGGAGGTGATGTCCATGGAGCGTAGGCCATTTCCACGAGGAGTTCCATGTCCGGTAAGTCGATGAGGTGCGTCATCGTTGACAACATGGAGCGAGTCATTGGCGAGTTGTCACGGTAATGAACATGGAGGCGAGTCATTGGCGAGTTGCAGCATCGTTGCGAACATATGGCTGTAGTCTGATGCCAAGAGGAGGCGATGGTGCGATGCCATCATCTCAAGGAGAATCGGTGTGATGCCGACAATGGTGGAACGATCACGATCATCGCGTTGTGAGTTGATGCAAAGCCAACAAATGCTGTGGTGAGATGTTGCGGCAAGAAGGCGTGATTTATATAGATTAGTCGATGAGTCCATGTGAAGATTAGGTGGGAAATTGTTTGCATTAATCATGACATTAATTGTATACATGCATGTGTACCGCGTTGTGTGAAGCAACCTTGCGTTTGCATGGTTGATTAATATAAAATTAGTGCATGCATAAAGTTGGTTGAGCAGTGATGGCGGCCGACGGATGGAGTGATTCGGGGAGAGCTGAGCGAGGGAAAGTAGGTAGTTAGCTGCGTGTGATTTATTATCTAGCTTCGTGTGATGAGTCAAGTTTGTTAGTGCATGGAGTGGTTAGTGGAGTCATGGGTCAAGTAGTGGTGTGAGGTTTCACATGGGCGCCATTGTTGAGGAGCGTAGCATGCAATTTCAAAAGAATTCCCTGCAGCTCGCATAAGATCTATCTAGGAGATGCGCATAACGCGAGAGGAGAGAGTGTGTCCCGCGTACTCGTAGGCCATGCGAGTGTCGAGGTTAGCAGCGGTTGATGTAGTTGAGCGTCTTCACGATCCAAGTAATGCAAGATATGCGGCACCTCCGTGTTCAGCACACATTCAGCTCAATGGCGTCCCTGAACTCTTGATCCAGCATAGGGTCGAGGAGAGTTCCATCAACCTGCCGGTGTGGTGATGGTGATGGTGATATGATCCACGCGAGGCTTCGCCTAAGCTTTCTGAAGCTATGCCGGAGGAGTAAACTGTGGAGGGCACCACACACGACTAAGAGAACAATTGATGTGCCTTTGGGGTGCCCCCTTCCCGTATATAAAGGATGGGAGGAGGAGGTGGCGGCCCTAGGGCCAAGTGCGCCATGGGAAGTCCTACAAGGAATCCACTCCTAGTGAGATTCACCCCTTCCTTCCAGCGGAGAGGAAAAGGAATGGCGGAGAGGGAGCAGGAAGGGGGCCCCCCCCTTGTCTAATTCGTATTGGGGAAGGGGGGCACGGGCCACCTCTTGTGGCCTGCCTCGCTCTCTCCACTATGGCCCATGAGGCCCATTAACTTTCTCGGGGGGTTCCGGTAACCTCCCGGTACTCTGAAAAATCCCCGAACTTTTTCGGAACCATTCCGGTCTCCGTATATAACCTTCCAATATATCAATCTTCACCTCTCGACCATTTGAGACTCCTCGTCATGTCCGTGATCTCATCAGGGACTACGAACAAACCGGTCACCAAAACACACAAATGATAATACAAATGCGTCATCGAGCGTTAAGCGTCACGGACCCTCGAGTTCGAGAACTATGTAGACATGGCCGAGACACATCTCGGTCAATAACCAATAGCGGAATATGGATGCTCATATTGGTTCCTACATATTCTCTGAAGATCTTTATTGGTCGAAACCGCATAACAACATCGTCCTACCCTTTGTCGCCGGTATGTTACTTGCACGAGATTCGATCATCGGTATCATCATACCTAGTTCAATCTCATTACCGGCAAGTATCTTTACTCGTTTTGTAATGCTTCATCCATAACTAACTCATTAGTCACATTGCTTGCAAGGCGATGTGCATTACGAGAAGGACCGGAGATACCTCTTTGATACGGATGACAAATCCTAATCTTGATCTATGCCAACCCAACAAACACCTTCCGGAGACACACTGTAGAGAATCTTTATAATCACCCGATTCGTTGTGACGTTTGATAGCATGCAAGGTGTTCCTCCGGTATTTGGGAGTTGCATAATCTCATAGTCCGAGGAATATGTATAATTCATGAAGAAAGTAATAGCAATCAAACTAAACGATCATAATGCTAAGCTAACGATGGGTCTTGTCCATCACATCATTCTCTAATGATGTGATCCCGTTCATCAAATGACAACACATGTCTATGGTCAGGAAACATAACCATCTTTGATTAACGAGCTAGTCAAGTAGACGCATACTAGGGACACTCTGTTTTGTCTATGTATTCACACATGTACTAAGTTTACGGTTAATAAAATTCTAGCATGAATAATAAACATTCATCATGATATAAGGAAATATAAATAACAACTTTATTATTGCCTCTAGGGCATATTTCCTTGATCTCCACTTGCACTAGAGTCAATAATCTAGATTACATAGTAATGATTCTAACACCCATGGAGTCTTGGTGCTGATCATGTTTTGCTAAATGGAAGAGTCTTAGTCAGCGAATCTGCAACATTCAGATCCATATGTATTTTAAAATCTCTATGTCTCCCTCCTTGACTTGATCGCGGATGGAATTAGGCGTCTCTTGATGTGTTTGGTTCTCTTGTGAAATCTGGATTCCTTCGCTAAGGCTATTGCTCCGAGTATTGTCACAAAGATTTTCATTGGACCTGATGCACTAGGTATTACACCTAGATCGGATATGAACTCCTTCATCAGACTCCTTCATTTGATGCTTCGAGAAGCAGCTATGTACTCCGCTTCACCGTAGATCCGCCATGACTCTGCTTGGAAGTGCACCAGCCCGACAGCTCCACCATTCAATATAAATCATTATCTGGTTTGTGACTTAGAGTCATCCGGATTAGTGTCAAATCTTGCATCGATGTAACCTTTTACGACAAGCTCTTTTCACCTCCATAAATGAGAAACATATCCTTAGTCCTTTTAGGTATTTCAGGATGTTCTTGACGCTGTCGATGATCCACTCTGGATTACTTTACGTACCTCCTGCTAAACTTATAGCAAGGCGCACATCAGGTCTGGTACACAACATTGCATACATGATAGAAGCTATGGTTGAGGCATCTGAAATGACTTTCATTTATCTCTATCTTTTGTAGTGGTCGGGCATTGAGTGCGACTCAACTTCACACCTTATAACATAGGCAAGAACCCTTTCTTTGGTGATCCATTTGAACTTCTTCAAAACTTTATCAAGGTATGTGCTTTGGTGAAAGTCAATTAAGCGTCTTGATCTACCTCTATTGATCTTGGTGCCCAATATAAAATTAGCTTCACGAGGTCTTTCACTGAAAAATTCTTATTCAAGTATCCTTTTATGCTATCCGGAAATTGGTATCATTTCCAATCAACAATATGTCATCTACATATAATATTAAAAATGCTCTGAGCTCCACTCACTTTCTTGTAAATACTGAGGCTTCTCCAAAGTCTGTATAAAACCATATCTTTGATCACACTATCAAAGCGTATATTTAACTCGAGAGGCTTGCCAGTCCATAAATGGATCGCTGGAGCTTGCACACTTTGTTAGCTCCTTTAGGATCGACAAAACCTTCTGGTTGCATCATATACAACTCTTCTTTAAGAAATCCATTAAGGAATGCAGTTTTGACATCCATTTGCCAAATTTCATAATCATAAAATCGGCAATCGCTAACATGATTCGGACAGACTAAAGCATCGCTATGGGTGAGAAAGATGCGTATCCGAGGATGAACCCGGGCGAGCAGCGGAACCGGATCCTCTTCAAAAATTGGGGGCCCGCGCGCCCTCGAACCGCATACAGCGCCCGGCCGGTAAGCTCGACCCGGCAAGGCCATAACCTTGCCAAACTCTACGACTCGGCAAAGTGCGTCAACGGCCTTTACAGCGGCACAAAGGCAGCGAACCAGGTGTCGGTGTCAAAACCGGCGGATCTCGGGTAGGGGGTCCCGATGTGTGCATCTAGGCTGATGGTAACAAGAAGCAAGGGACACAATGTTTACCCAGGTTTGGGCCCTCTCGATGGAGGTAAAACCCTACTTCCTGCTCGGTTAATATTGAAGATATGAGTAGTACAAGAGTAGATCTACCGCGAGATCGTAGAGGCTAAACCCTAAGAGCTAGCCTATGATGGTATGATTGTAATTGTGATCGGCCGCCAAAAGCGACTCGGACTCTCGAGTCTTGAGTCACGCTCCAAACTCTCGTGTTTTTCCATGAGGCACGGGCTCTTGCTGCACCTCCGCCACCGCGCCTCCTGCTTCTCTCGCTAAGTGCGCTCCAAAGCCCGCCACTATTTTCGGCCGATGGAGACCGCCTCCTTTAGGGTCGCCACCTCGCTGTGGCCCTGCAACATTACGTTGGTCTGTCATTATTTGCAACCAAGTATTTCTATATACATTTACATGCGGTACTACATACCGTCCTTGTCCTCGAGCTGCTTCTTGCACGGCGAGCTCGTTCTCGGACGCTCGAGGTTCTCCTTCAATGCATTGACCTCTGCGGTCGGTCTTGGTGAGGTCGGCAGCGCAGCTGCATTCCACATTGACATATTTATGTTAGACTCCTGCGTATATCTTTTTAGATCCTCATTTCGGCTTTTCTTTTGAGCCAGGCTGAGCATCGAAACTCTTGTCTATCACGGTAACATTTTTATATGTTTGAACACATACCTCAAAGCACATTAACGGACTTACGGGCTTCTATCAACCAGCTCTTTGCGGATTTGAACCTACGAATCACGCACTCCTAGCGATGCGGTGTTCCTCATCGATGGGCGCCGTTAAGCACCTCCAGCAAATTGTCCGTGCCTCCGGATGGGCCGGAGGCGCCCGGCGTCGTGAAACTTGCCCTTCTTATGAAGCGCCGCTGTCGGACTCTGGAGAACTGTTAGCGGTTCGGAGCGATGTCGGACAGGGCGGACTTGATCCTCGAGGGCTTTACCCCTTTGGGCTGGAGTCGGGAGGTCGCCTTGGCGCCTCGAGACCACCTCCTCCTGGTTCGGTCCCTTTGGGACTCCACCTCGGCGTCGTCCGCGAGAGCGAGGGGCGAAGCCGTGGAAGTGAGGCACTATTCATCCGGCGTATCGAGGCAGCTCGGCGAATCACGAGCTGAGCCTTGGGTGGACTGCATGATTGAATTGGCGTCGAGAAAAATATCGAATAATAGAGGCGCCATAAGTTATTGGTGTATCGGACACTTACGATTTTGCGGAGGCTTGACCGTGGATGGCCATTCCTCCCCGCCGTCTTCAGCATCGGAGGCGTAGTCCGGTAGAAGGGTCTTCCCCTTCTTGGACCCTCCGACTTCCCCAGTTGGGGTGGCCTTCCTTTTCTTTCCTCCCCCCGTTGGAGAGGTAGAAGCTTCTTCTTCCTCCTCCTCGTTTTCGGAAGCGGAGGTGCTTGAGGTCGGAGGTGATGATCAGACACCACCAGCGTCGGGAGCTCTTTTGAGTCCGTGGTCTTCTTCTTGGCCTTCTTCTCCGGCTGGCGTGAGGTGCGGAACCAACAACCCGTCAATCGAGGCGTCCGCTGGGCCTTACAGTAAGAGGCGGACAGCTAACCGCGGCAGACTTCTCCAGCCAGTCTGTCAAAGGTAAGGAGTTTAGATCCGCATAGAGTCAATCTATGAAAAACAAGTACCCGTAATGGGAAAATTAAGCTCACCGCTGGCTTGGCGCTTGGCGCGAGAATCCGCGATCCTCGGTGGCGGGAGGGAGACCTCGGAGCTCTTGAATAGCACCTTCCAGGCATCCTCTTGCTTTGTATCGAAGAGCCGGGACAGAGCCTGGTGCTAGGCCGGGTCGAACTCCCATAAGTTGAAAGCCCGCCGTTGACACGGGAGAATCCGGTGAAGAGCATGACCTGGACCCACGGTGACAAGTTTAACCTTCCTGCCGATTAGATCCTTGATGCAGGCTTGAAGTCCGTCCATACAGCCGAATTACCCCACAACAGGCTGTCTCTTTCCAAGATGTGAGGCCGTGTGGGGATGTCGGATCGAATTGGGGGGCGCTGCCCACTTTCGAGTCCGCATGGATCGGTGATATAGAACCACCCGATTGCCACCCTTTGATGGTCTCTCTGAAAGGCGCCCTTGAGCCATGTAGCGTTGGCTATCTTTCCCACCATGGCGCCTCCGCACTCCGGCAGCGGCCTCCCGACCTTGACTTGGCGCTGAAGATCTTGACCATAAGCCACAATGAAGGCTGAATACGGAGGAAGGCCTGACTACGACAATGAATGTCGAGATGTTGAGGATAAAGTTGAGGGCCAGATCGTTGAAGTCCGAGCCGTAGTAGAACATGAGGCCCCAGACGAGCGGGTGAAGAGAAAACCCAGTCCATGGAGGAAATGGGGAAGAAAAGCAACCCTCTCATGGGGCCTAGGGGTGGGGATGAGTTGCCCCTCATCACGGAAGCCGGTCTGGCGATATCGTCGAGACAAGTATCCGGCCTTCCTCAACTTTGATTGCCCCTCCGTGGCGGAGGAGGCCATCCATCTACCTCCTGCTCGGACATGATTGGAGAAGGTTGAGGTGGGAAGTGCGGACTTAGGCGTTGGAGCTCGAGTGCGCGAGGACGAATAAGCAAAGGAGGAAGAAGGCGTAAATGGAAAGGTAGATCCTTATCCCTTATATAGGCGGCAAAACTACGAGCCCCAGCTTGACCTAATAAAACTTCGCTTATCCCCCAAGCGCCCATGATTAATGGCAGTTAGGTTACCGCATATATTGATGAGAATCCTGGAATAAGGGACACAATCTGCTTGACAAGGCGTGCCAAAACCACCTCGCTAAACACGCTGAGGTGGGCGATAAAACTGTCGGAGTAATGGGCCACGGGTAGGCTAACCCGAGCCCTAGAGCCTTCGAAACATCGGGGCCATTTGTGCCCTCAAGACCCCACAATGAAGGCCGCCCCACAGGGAGGCGGCCTGATCCCCTCCTGGCCCGAGTCTCGGAGGCGGCTTGAGACAAAGCCGACTCTTGGTGGCGACTTCAAGATAAAGGCGACTATGGGGTCGGCCCGCGACTCAACCGTCTCTGCCTTCGCCATGATGGTGGGGCGGGGTATGGTCATTCTGCGGCCGTCTCTACCCCGCCTACGAGGAAATTTGCTGCAGCTACTGATGTCTTTGTATCCTTTGGAGATCTCCATCCACGGCAGCCTTGTTGCCATGCGGCCACGACCTCAACTTATAGTGGGCGGCCTTTGTGCCTGGCGCCTACTTATGCGGCCAGGGCGGCGGGACCGCTGTCGTAGGAGAATCTAGAAAGCGGCAGGCGCCAGAAAGGCGGCCCGTGGAAATCGGCCCCACAGGTCGGCGGCCCTCCCACGGGCCCCAGCGCCGTGTCAGACAAGGCGGAGAATGGCGGCGGTGATCTCCCGCCCGAACCGGCGGCCTGTTACCATGACCCCATGACAAACAGCGTCATCGAAGCGCCGCTACAATACCATGCACTGTCTGGCAGGGGCCGCCCGGTCGGTGGGCCCCAGGAAGTCAGCGGAGAAAGGCAGCGGCACGAGAGGCGAGAAGGCTGGGACCGCGCGTGGCGGATTACCGTGTATCCCACAGGGGCAGGCCTATATAAGCCCCGGGGCACTCATGCAATGGGGATAGCCTCTTTAGCATTAGGCCGATCACCTTTGGAAGGGAGAGCTAGCCTTGCCCTCTCCAGCCTCCGAAACAGCTTTAGGAGCACCATTGTATTCACTTTGCCATAGTGACCATGCGGAGACCCAGCGAGCAGCGATGAGGTGTTATCTCCTCGGAGAGCCACAGAAGCTGGGTAAGATCCGTCGGCGTGCATGTCTTCGCCTCATCCAGCCAGGGCATCGGCGACATTCTACTCGCTCCCACCATGATAAGCCATCCTTTGGCATATATATGCCGTACCCAACCCCGACATTTGGTCCCCACCGTGGGGCGAGGTGCACCGTCGTCCAGGAGACCTGCTGCGGGCGGGAACCCTTTTCCTCCTGGCGAGCACAGCCAGCCAGCACGCCAGATGGAGTCTGCTGATGATCGCTGCGGCCCGAGATGCCTGTCTGTGACCAGCTGCCTCGCCGAGCTTATCGGCGAGGTTATCTCCGATGAGCTGCGTCCGGCCGCTGTACGAAAGCGGCCGAGCCTCTCGCGGGTCTCCTCGATAACTCCACGTCGCCCGGCCCGAGCCTGCCGTGGACACGGAGTCCATAGGATCCACCGACCCGATCTTTGGTCGACTCCGACACGCGTCGCTCGGCGTTCCCCTCAACGTGGTGGTCTCTGACGAGCCGCTCCCTTGCGGAGAGGCGGCGGAAGCTGCCGTCCGCGGAGGTCCTCGTCTCCGATCATGGTGGCGTTCGGCGAGGGAGCTCACGCGACCCTTCGATCTTGACTCTGCAAAACTGACCGTGCCCATTCCGGGAGGCCTTGGACGCGGGAGCCGCTGAAGCCGCCGCCTCCAGCTCGTCGGCCGAAGAAGCCCAGCAAGCATGAGGCGCTTATCGAAGCCTACCGGCGTGAGATGGATCGCTGCTGTCGGCTCGTCGGCTCCGGCCAGGCCTAACCGCCTAAGCGTGATCCGGCCCGTGTGTGCGTCGCCGACCTGTTGAGGCGATCGCCCTATGTCGCATACGCCCGCGGAGAACATGTCATGCCTTTCGGTAGCGGCGGACAAACTTC
This sequence comes from Aegilops longissima, assembly GCA_021605205.1. Taxonomy (NCBI): domain Eukaryota; kingdom Viridiplantae; phylum Streptophyta; class Magnoliopsida; order Poales; family Poaceae; genus Aegilops; species Aegilops longissima. The sequence continues at coordinate 12,036 of JAHIAM010001651.1, forward strand.
GACAACCGGCGAAAGCGCGCCGCTGATGTGAGCGAGTTCAGCAGCTCCTCGGCGTGGCTGCGCGAAGCGAAGCCGGCTGCCGCCGCAGGCGCAGCGGCGACAAGCGACGACCCGCCACCCCGCCCAAGATCAAAGCGCGATGTCTCGGGCGCCCGATTGGTGGGGTCAGCGAAGAAAAGACAAGAGCGGCTGTCAGCCCACAGTCGGACTCGCATCACCATCGGCGCGACCAAGGCGGCGCCCCAAAGCGGTGGAGCGGCGGGCGACTATCTACCTCCCCTCCTCGTAGAAAAGCGAGTCTCCCGCCGCCCGTAGAGCATCCGACTCGGCGACCGCCTTGACGCAGAGAGAAGTCGGAGAAGAATGGCCGGCACACGGATCGACCGACTCCACCGATCCCAGCTGGAAGAAGAAAGGCGAGTTGGGTCCTCCTGTTTGGACCCGCATCCGAGATGAGCCTTTTCCCAAAGGTTTACGCTCCCCGAGACACGCCCAAAGTACGGCACCGTGAAGCCGGAGGACTGGTGATTGATTACTCCATAGCCGTCAATATAGCGAGCGGCAACAAGCGCGTTCTTAAGTAAGATATGTTTAGCTCATGCTCGAGGCACGACCGGACATGGTTGAACAACGAAGCCCGCGGCATCAACAGCTGGGTTGACTTCTTGAGAGCCGCCGTCCGCCTTCACGAGCACATTACAAGCGACCTCCCAAGCCTGCCAACTTTCCTTGTGCGTGCAAGGCCAAGGAGTCCACTGCGACTACCTCACAGCGTTGGGCGAGCTTGAACTCCCTGCGGCGTGCACGAGGTGTAAGCTATCAGTACTTTCTTGCGGGTGCAGAAGGCACCCTCCTCAAGCACAAGCTCCTCTGCGGCAGGCAGGAGACCCTCGATGGCTGCTGATCTCAGCCGACAAATGCGCCACGGCCGACTCCTCCATGAAGGCGGAGATTCAAGTTAGCCTTGTTGGCAAAATCGCTCCTCAGGCTCAAGAACTCCGGCTGGGGACACCGATCGGCAGCAACAAGCGACCATAAGCGCAAGCCCCTGGCCCGGCAAGTGGCGGCGGTCGAGACCAACAGCGGAGGGCAACCTCCGACCAAGCGGCGAGGAAGGCGGCAAGTCCAGCGGTTGCAGGCCATCTCCTCTGAGCAGACTCTAGATGGCCCTGCAAGTTCCATAGCGGCCTTGACCGTCAAACCCACCACCGGAAATGCCAGCTGGCGACAGAATCGCCAAGGGAGGCGGCTTACTCCCTTCCCGCCCTCTGGGCCGCCTCCTCTACCGCCCGGCCCAGCGCCGGCTGTCGGGCTAATCGGCGCATACAAGGCGAGTTCCCATATGAGCCACGGAGCCTATGTGGTGTTCACCCGTGTGGCCGGCGATCGGCGTATGGCGCTTGGCGGCAGCAAGAAGGTGAAGCCTTGATCGCGTCAAGCACTCGAGTTCATGCCTTGGTCGAGCGGCCTATCGGTTGGAGGCGAGCTGATCACCAGTGATGCGAATCCGGGCTCGCGCCTGGTCTTAAGCGCCACACTGCCCCCGAGATAAGCGGGCCGCTCGTTTCTCATGAGTCTTGATAGGCGGAGCAGCGATATCAACATCCTATACAAGGATCGATGGAGAAGTTAGGAATCAGCGAAGAGCTTGCGAGGCAGCGGATGTGTTCCGCGGCATTGTTCTGGCCTTTCTGCTGCATGATCGGCAAGATCTGATAGGCGTCCTCTTTGGGGACAAAGATCATTTCCGCAGAGAGCCAGTTTGGTTTGAAGTGGTGGACCTCAAAGCCCATACCATGCGTTTCTTGGCGACCTGCTTTGGCCAAGTTCATAGTGATCCCCACTCGCCTACCTCAAGATGAAGATGCGAGTTCAAGGGAATTCTGACCGTGGCAGCGACTCTGAAAAGTCGTCCGCTTCTTGCGGCGAAAGCAGTCGGCTGGCCGAATTCTTGGTGATCGCGGCTAAGAAGCGGCTTCTTGATCGGGTTGTGGCGATGGCCGGCAAGCAGCCCGAGATGTCGCCCGACCCCAAGGAGTCGGAAGCAAGCATACCGCACAGCGTCATCACCGACAATGGCACAAACTTTGCCAAAAGTGCCTTGGCCCATTCTGCTGTGACTCGGGGCATCCATTGGACCTAGCGTCCGTTGCCCATCCATGATCAAGCGGCCAGGTAGAAGCGAGCAAGCGGCCTCATCCTATGCGGCATCAAGCCTCATTGGTCGAACCAACTTTGGAAGCGTTGGGCGGCTGTTAACATGACGAGTTATCGACCATCCTCTGGAGTCTGCACGACTCCAAACAAGTCAACGGATTCACATCCTTCTTCCTCGTCTACGGTCTTTGAAGCCGTCATCCCAGCGGACATAAAGTTCAACTCTCCATGAGTCACCATGTACACAGGAAGAAGCGGAAGAAAGCACGTCAAGATGGTGTCGATCTCTGGAAGAGGGCGGCTATTGGCACTCAGCGGTCCAGCATCTACCGTGAGCCTACGCCGATACTACAACGGAAGGTCGGGCCGAGATCTTTCCAAGAGGCGACCTTGTGCTCGGCTGATCCGGCGAACAACCGTCCAGCACCAAGCTATCGGCGCCTTAGGAAAACCCCTCATTATCAGCAAGGTGTTGGGAGGCGACTCCTACTACGATCGGCCTTTCGAAGCCTCGAGCACGCAAGAAGGGCGACTCCGGCAAAGAGGCGGGCGCCCATGGAATGCAAACCTTCTCGAAGATTTTTACTGATTGATGCAAATTATGTATCACGTTACCCTTTGTATTTAAGTACCAAGACTTGGGCCCCGAGGCGAGCTCGGGGACTGCCCTTTGTCATTTGTATGATAAAATTATGCCTTGAGTACATTACTCTTTGTTATGCGCTTGGCACGGGCTCGACTAGTCGGCCGAGGACTTCTTGCTTCAGCTATAAATGCTTCCGCGATCGGACAAGTAGTGTGTGGCGCCTAAGCCGTCTCTGTCATAAGCCGCAGCTCATGGGCAGCACTGCTTAGTGGCGGGAGTAAGGAAAAAGCAGTATCCCACGAAAAATAACTAAGGACCCAAAGCACAAACATAGCCTATGGCGACTTCCGGCCTCTCTCAAGCAAAGCCGACTCATGAATAGTCGGCTTGCGCTTCTTCTAGCCTCTCTAAGTGAAGCCGACTCATAAGTGATTCGACACACTTCTATCGACTTGTTAAAAAGACTCTAAAATGGCCAAGTACTTGCCTTCCCAAAGTAGCCAAGTGTTTGATCCGATGGCGGATCGGTGGCGGTTGTCGATTGGCAATGACAACTAAGGGAAGGCAGCAAAGGAAAAAAGCCAAAGAGCAATGAGCAAGAAAAAGATAGAACTAGGACAAATATTTACAAGACATAGGCCCTTGGCGAATCTTCAAGTAGAAGTTCAAGATACACCCATGGTGGAATTATTCGAATTAACAAAGTTTTTCAAAGACTACTAAGGCAGATAAAGGGAAAGCAAGGCGGTAGCCTAGGAGGCGGCATCCGGAGTTCGGAGGTCGGAGGATCTGGCGGTGTCGGCGCCCGGAAGGCGGCGGTAGGCGATCTCGTCTTGATCGTCTCGGTGACAGCCACCTTCTCGGACGCGGCTCCTTGCTGGAGGCAGCAGTCGAGGTGAGGCTGGTCGCGTCCCGTCTTCTGGCGCCTCCGTCTCGCCTTCGTCCTCCGCCTCGCCTTCCTCCTCGTGGCTGGAAGCAATCACCTCCGCATGAGTCCTCGTCATAATCCGGGTTCATCCGAACCACTCTGGCGGCACCTCATGCGCCCGATCGGCTATATCTCCCACGTGTCGAGAGCACGACTTAGAGGCATAACGCATTGAAAGCAATGTCGCAAGTGAGGTAATCTTCACACAACCCATGTAATAAATAAGGAAAGAGATACATAGTTGGCTTCGATCGCCACTTCACACAGTACATAAATAAACATCCATCATTGAGTACACTCAAGGTCCGACTACGGAACCAAAATAAAAGAAGATACCCCAAATGCTACAGATCCCGAATCGTCCCAAGCTGAGGCACCACTCTGATCATCTGGAAAAGACACATAATAACGACCACGTTCCTCGTCGAACTCCCACTTGAGCTCGGTTGAATCACCTGCTGGCCTCATCGGAACACTGCAACTGTTTGGAAGTATCTGTGAGTCACGGGGACTCAGCAATCTCACACCAGCGAGATCAAGACTATTTAAGCTTATAGGAAGGACAGAGTAGTAAAGTGGAGCTGCAGCAAGCGACTAGCATATATGGTGGCTACATCGCAAAAAGAGCGAGAAAGAAGCAAAGCACGGTCGTGAAACTAGTAGCGATCAAGAAGTGATCTGAACTACTTACGTCGGACATAACTCCAACACCGTGTTCACTTCCGGACTCCGAGAAGAGACCATCAGTTACACACCTTGATTGATGTGTATTTTAATTGAGGTCAACTTTGGGTTTTCTACAACGGACATTAACAAATTCCCATCGCCTCATAACATGAGCACGGCTTTGAAAGATATTACCTGCGGGGTGTCCCAACAGCCCATTATAAGCTCTCACGGTCAGCGAAGGATATTCCTTCTACGGGAAGACCCGATCAATCTCGGAATCCCGGACTACAAGACATTTCGACAGCAATAAAACAAGACCAGCAAAGCCGCCCGAATGTGCCGACAAATCCCGATAGGAGCTGCACATATCTCGTTCTCGGGGCACACGGATTGTCCAAACTTCCGATAAACCAGCTCGAGTTGCCCTGATGGCCACGGCCGTGGCTGGCAGTTTGGACCAGCACTCGAAGGAGAACTGGCCGGGGGTTAAAATAAAGATGACCCTCGGGCTCGCGAAAACCAGGGGAAAAGGCTTAGGTGGCAAATGGTAAAACCAAAGTTGGGCCTTCTGGGCGAGTCTTATTCAAAGCGAACTGTCAAGGGGTCCCATAAATCACCCAACCGTGTAAGGAGCATAAAATCAAGGAACATAACACGGTATGGCGGAAACTAGGGTGGCAAGAGTGGAACAAAACACCGGGCATAAGGCGAGCCTTCCACCCTTTACCAAGTATATAGATGTATTAATTATAGCAGATATATTGTGATATCCCCAACAAGTAAACATGTTCCAACAAGGAACAACATCTCCATGTTCAACAAGGAACAAACTTCAACTTCACACGCAACTAGCAGCGCTATAAGAGGCTGAGCAAAGCGGTAACATAGCCAATCAGCGGTTTGCTAGGAAAAGGATGGTTAGGGGCTGACATGGCAATATGGGTGGCATGATATAGCAAGTGGTAGGCATCGCAGCATAGGCATAGCAAAAAGCGAGCAACTAGCATAGCAAAGATAGAAGTGATTTCGAGGTATGGTCATCTTGCGCAATGTTCTCGAGTTGTCGAAAGCTTGATCCTCGGCGTTCTCAACAGGTTCCTCGTTCACGTACTCGTCTCCCACTCTACCCAAAGCAACAACACAAACAAAGGAACCACAATAAATCACGGTGCAATGCACAATCAACATGATGCAAAACATGACATGATATGCATGATGTGATATGCAATGCGTATATGCGCTCCGGAAGGTAAATGATGAACCAGGCATCAACTTGGCAAACCAAGTATGCCACTGGAAAGATGAGATGATTTCGGTTGAAATCGATATAAAGATCACGGAATCGGATGCACGGTTTGCAAATGACAAGCAAAACAAGAATGGCGCAAATCTGCCATTAACAGCATGATGCCACTTAGCAAGCAACAAATAAATAAGCTACTGCACCCAAACGTAACAACAAAGCACATGGCAGTGATCTACACATGATGCTCGACAAAAGATGAGCACTGAGCTACGGCTAGTTCACATCATAACATGTTCAAACAAGCATGGCAAAAGAGCACAAAATATCAGGCTGGACATGGCAAAAACAGCATCAGGTTGCAATGTTCAGAGCAAGAAAACTACATGCTACAGGAACTTAAAATAGCAAAATATGGCATGGAATGAATCTACTCAAAGCCTAGAACAAAAGTCCCTTACTGACCATAAGCCAAAAAGGACTAGAAAATATAGTAACACCCATGTCAATATTGAAAGTCTCGTTAACAGATTCAGCAACATGACATGTCAAAAACTGATAACGAGAGGGCATGTTTACAAGCTCAATGCACTCACTACAGAGCCTTATATGATAAACTAAGCATACATACATCAAGAAGACATGACATAGAAGACATACATGGCAAGAACAATGACATAGCATAAATGGATCAACCACAACAAGCTTGGCAAAATTGAATAACATGTAAACAATCTGCCAGGAAACATTTGATAGCAAAAGTAGAGCTCGATTGACTCAAGCTATGGCACTCCATAATTGCAAACAAAGGCATGAATGGATAGAGCAAGACATGCTTTACAAAACACCCTTACTGAAGTATCTCAAAATATGCATAGATCTCTTGGTATCATCAAGTTAACATGGCATCAAAATCAGCTAAAACAGGGCTGAAATCAGCAACATCAGGACACCTACTTTGCATGCTTGTGCTAGTCACCACATAGATCACAAAAATACATGGCATATACCCCTGGAAAGATGGCATGGCATTTTACAAAACACATGTAGGACTCAAATTCATAGGGTGCACACAATAATCATGGCAAAAATAACAAAAGTGCAAGTTCTGTTAAGAAACAGAAACTAACATCACATAGCACTCTTCCAACAGCATTTCGGGCATCAAGATGAGCTCAAATGAAAATGATGCAATGAGATGAAATGATCTACTCTTGAGACGAACATTTTGACATATTATCGCGCAAAATGGATCTCTGGATGCGAAGATATAGCATGTTGAAAATGCACAAAATAACAAGAGATGCAAAGACTTAGAAAAAATTAGGAGGAGGAGAAGAGGTCAGCAGGCTCGGCCGGGCGGATCTGGACGGCTGACAGCGGCCGAGGCTCGCGGAGGGAGGAGGGCGCTGGCGGAGGCGGATCCAGCGGGGCAGCCGGGAGGAGGCGAGGCGGCGACTGCTGTGGCCAGGAGGTCCGGAGCCTTGGCCGGGAAAGCGCCCAGGCGGAGGCGGATCCGGGGTGAGGCGAGGCGAGGCTTGCCCGCCCAGTGGCACCTGTGGCCGCGGCCAGGCGGGCCATGGGAAGGCGGGCAGGCGAGTGACGGGAGGAGGAGGGAGGCCAGGGAGGGGAGGGCCGGTAGTGGGCTCGCCCAGACCCTTGGCAATGTGGCCGCCGACACGTGTGACCCACGATTGGCGCGTGAGGCGGTGTGATGTGTCAATGCGGGTGGCGGACACGTCCGGGTGTGTGAGGACGGGTTTTAGGGTTTGGGGAAGAGGATGATCCGGATTTGGGAGGTGTTTAAATAGGCATAGAGGGAGCTAGGAGAGTCCAAATGAGGTGTAGTTTTCGCCCACGATCGTGATCGAGCAGACGGAGAAACATGGAAGTGACTTAGATGGGTTATTGGGCTGTTTTGAAGGGGTGTTGGGCTGCAACTTAAAAGAGGCCTTTTGAGAGTCGCGGTTAACCGTTGGAGTACCAAGCGAGCTCCAAATGACCGAAACTTGACCGGTGGTCTCGGGTGGTATACCAAGGCCACTAGACAAACCTCGGTCCATTTCGAGAAGGTTTAGTACCGCTTTACGGAAAAACGTAAAAGGGGCCGGGGAGATAGGAGTGCGGATTGCAAAAGCGGACAACGGGAAAAATGCTCGGAATCATGAGGCGAACACGTATGCAAATCGATGCACATGATGACATGATATAAAATGCATGACATGGACAAAATGCAAAATGAAGAAAACCCAACCACGGAGGAATATCATATCACAATGCGAAAATGGCAAGAGTTGGAGTTACAAATATGGAAAGTTACTTCCGGGTGTTACAACACTCCACCACTACAAGAGGATCTCGTCCGAGATCTAGGGTGAAAGAACTCGGATATTCGGAGCGGAGGTGATCCTCGCGCTCCCGGTAGCTTCTCGGTCGAATGGTGTGACCACTTCACTTTCAGAATTTGATTGACTTGTTGCGAGTCTTGCGCTCGGTTTCTTCAAGAATAGCAGGGGTGCTCATGATAAGAGATCTTCTTGAAGGTCAATCTCTTGAAGTTGATAGTGCGTTCAGAGTCTTGAAGCACTTGCGAAGCTGTGACACGTGAAACACATCGTGCGTTTGCAAAGTTGGATGGAAGCTCAAGTTGATAGGCGAGATCGCCTCTTTTCCCAATGATCTTGAAAGGACCCACGTATCTAGGGCAAGCTTCCCTTTGATACCGAGCGGCGAGTGCCTTTCATTGGAGAGGCAGCGGAGGTAGACATGGTCTCCGATTTCAAAAGCCACATCACGGTGCTTATCATCATAATAGCTCTTACGCGCGATTAGCGGCTTTGAATTCTCACGAATGACTTGGCACATTTCTTCTGCTTACGTGATCAAGTCATTGCCAAGAAGTTGGCGTTCACTGTCTCGAGACCAATTGAGAGAATACGGCACTTTACGCCATAGAGAATTTCGAATGGGGCCTTGCCGAACTTCGCTTGGAAGCTGTTGTTGTAAGAGAACTTCGGCATATGGAAGACAATCTTCCACTTCATACCGAAGAAATGACACAAGCCCTGAGCATATCTTCAAGGATTTGATTTACTCGCTCAACTTGGCCACTTGTTTGAGGATGGAAAGCTGTCTTTGAAGCGAATGTTGGTGCCCATGGCCTTGAAAAGAATCCCAAAACTTGGAGGTAAAGATGCTGCCCGCGGTCAGAAGAGATCACTTGTGGAATGCCGTGCAAGGAGACAATCACGGAGGTGTATAGCTCTGCCAAGGTGAGCTGCTGTGATGGATTCTTTGATAGGAAGAAAATGAGCCACTTTAGTAAGCTTGTCAATGACAACGAAGATAGCATCATTTCCACGCTTGGACTTTGGAAAGCCGATCCACGAAGTCCATTTCAATATGATCAAACTTCCATTCAGGAATAGCAAGAGGTTGAAGGAGACCAGCTGGTCTTTGGTGTTACCTTTCACTCTTCTGAGACATCACACTCATTCACGAATTGAGCAATTTCTCGCTTCATTCGAGTCCACCAATATGACTGCTTGAGGTCATGGTACATCTTCGTACTTCGGGATGAATGGATAGAAGCGAATTGTGAGCCTCGTTCATAATGACTTTTCGAGATCACCCTTAGGAACCACAATCCGGTCCTCAAAGAAAGAGTGTCTTTGTCATCAACGTGGAAGCACTTGTACTTGGAAATGCCCTTGTCGATACCACGTTTCACCTTTTCACCATGGTATCCGAAGTTGAGCCTCACGAATCTGATCTTCCAAAGTAGGAGAGACTATGAGGTTGGCAAGAAAGCCTTGAGGAACAACTTGAAGATTCAGCTTGCGGAAAGATTCACAGAGATCCGGTGAAAGGGCTTGAGGATTAGGCATTGCGATAAGCTTTCTGCTCAAAGCATCTGCAATGACATTGGCCTTGCCCGGGTATATTCAATACTTGGGTTGTACTCTTGAATCATTTCGACCCATCAGTCTGCACTGAGGTTGAGGTTGGGCTGAGTGAAGATGTACTTGAGACTCTTGTGATCGGTGAAAATGTCCACTTTCCTTCCCAACAAGAGATGTCTCCACGTAATCAATGCATGGACAACTGCCGCCAACTCAAGATCGTGAGTGGGGTAGTTCTTCTCGTTGGGCTTCAATTGGCGAGAGGTATAAGCCACAACTCTCTTCTCTTGCATTAACACAGCAAGAGACCTTGAAGAAGCATCACAGAAAACTTCAAATGGCTTGGATTCATCGGGAGGAGTCGAGCAGGAGCTGTGACGAGTTTCTCTTTGAGGTATTGAAAGCAACGTCACACTCGGAGACCGGACATACTTCACATGCTTACGGAGAAGGTTGGAAAGAGGCTTTGCAATCTTGGAGAAGTTCTCAGCGAATCTTGACAATAGCTTGCAAGACCAAGAAAACTGCGGAGCTGCTTGACATACGAGGAGGTTCCCAATTCACAATTGCGGACACCTTCTCGGGATTAACTGCGATACCCTTGGCGGAGATGATATGACCAAGATAAAGCACTTCATCAAGCCAAAATTCACATTTGGAGAACTTAGCATAGAATTGGTACTCTCTGAGCTTGTCTAGCACCAATCGCAAATGTTTGGCATGATCCTTCTTATTCTTGGAAGACCAAAATATCATCAAGATAGACCAAGGCGAATTCATTGGTGTAGGGGTTGAATATGAAGTTCATCATCAGAGAGAATGTTGGAGGAGCATTGACAAGGCGAAAGACATGACGGTATATTCATAAGAACCAAAGCATTACGAATCTTTGTCTTGGGAATATCTTGTTCACGAATCGAATCGATGATACCCCATCTGAAGGTCAAGCTTGGAGAACACTTTGTAGCACCTTTGAGTTGCTCGAAAAGCTCATTGATGTTGGGAAGTGGATACTTGTTCTTGATTGTCTTCTTATTCAATGGGCGATGTCGACACAAAGTCGGTCCGTGCCATCCTTCTTTTGGACAAAAGAACACCACAACCCCAAGGAGATGAACTCGATGCGATCAAACCAGACGCTCTTGTTCATCGAGCTGCTTCTTCAATTCCTTCAGCTCATCAGGTCCAAGCTTGTATGGGCGCTTGCAAAGCGGGTTGATGCGGGCTCAAGATCGATAACAAACTCAAGCTGGCGATGAGGAGGCATACCGGAAGCTCTTACGGAAAGACATCTTGGTACTCACAAGCAATTTGGAATCGAGAGATAGCATTCATTCGCCCTTCTCATTGAGAGAAAACAACCGAATGGTTTCATCACGAGCGGCATAGATGATCACATCATTAGAAGAGTGAGTCAATTGAATTTCACAGCAGCACAATCAAGCTGAGCTTTGTCTTGATAAAGCCGATCCATTCGAGAATAAGATCAATATCCGAGTCACCAAGAACAATTGGTTTAGATAGAAATCTATAATCGCCCATCTTGATAGAGACATCCGGAACCATGTAGCTTGCATTCATGCATTTACCGGAGAGACAACTGCTAATGGTCTTGGCAAATCTTGGAAAGACAAGTCATGCTTAGATGCAAAAGGTTTGAGATGAAACAAGCGATGCACCGAGTATCAAATAAGACTTTTGCAGAATATCATTAACAAGAAGATTACCCATGATCACATCGGAAGAATCCTCTGCTTGAGCTGCATTCATCATATTGACCTTTGCAAACTTGGGATTATGCTTGACCCTTTGCATTCTTTGGAAGATTTCACGGAGGAGGAGGCGGAAGGCGCCTCTGGTTGAAGCACTTGTTAGCATAGTGACCCTTCTGCGACACTTGTTGCAAGTGACCTCGAGAGGCGGACGGTGGTAAGGAGCACTTGACCTTGGAGCTTGAGAATTAGACTTGTTACGATAGCTTGGGTTGGGTGGGTGGGAAGATCCACGGCCACCTGAGTTCTTCTGTTGGTAAGGCTGACGGAGCGGAGGAGGAGGCAGGTAAAACTTCTGCTGCTTAGCTGCCACTTGAGAGGACGAAGAGGACTGAACTGCATCCTGATTCTCTTCTTAGAAGCCTCACATTTGAGCTGGGCAGCTTCTTGCTTGAGTGCCATGTTGTAGAAATCATCATACTTATCGGCTCAAACAGCACAAGAGGTAATTGCAGATCTTCTCTCGGACCACCTCTGAATTGATAGATCATACTCTTTTCATCAGTGCGTCTTGCTTAGCAAAGCAAGCGAGCTTACAGAACTGGATATTGTATTGATAGACAGACATGTTGCCCTGCTTGAGATTGCGGAACTCCTCACGCTTACTCTCAACAACACTTTTCGGAATGTGATGAGCTCTGAAATCACGGCGGAACTCATCCCAGGTGATGACACGACCTCCTCTGGAATCTTTGTATTCTGGTACCACTCAGCAGCTTGATCCTTGAGTTGAAGCGATGCAAACTTGACAAAGTCCTCGGTTCGACATTGCTACAGTCAAAGTGCTTGCAGATGTCCACTAACCAATCGTAGCGTCTGTGGCCTCGACACGTAAACCGAAAGACTTGGCTGATTAGCGAGGCGGTGAGAGTAGCAAAGTGTGGCTGATTGTTGCCTTGACCTTGATTGCCTTGATTGCCTTGCCCTGATGCGTTCTTGCAAGAGCTGCAAAATCATCGAGCATTGGCATTGGTGGCTGCCATGATAGCTTGCCGGGCCTCGGAGGCGGAGGTGGAGGTGGAGGTGGAGGTTCGGTGATCCCCATCATTGCGATCCGGATTGAGAGGCGTTGGCGGAGCCATCTGAAGAGGTGACATCCGTTAGTCCTTTGATAGACAAATTGATAAGTAGAATCAGCGGATAGAAATTGCAACATATAGTCTTCACAATAAACATTGAACAAGAATGAGCGAATGAATTCAAAGTTAATCATCACACGTCCATTAAGGTGAGAAGCCACTTAGATAAAGATATGGAAACAACATCTGTCTTAGAAACAAATCGAATATCTGGCGAAAACAAAAGATTGGCTTCTAGAATGAGCGGAACAAACACATGATAGAATTTACGCCCAAAGTGTTCGTGGTGGGGCCCACACGGACCTGACGTATAGCGGACGTCACGAATGACTAACAAGGCGTCCCGAATCAGCATAGCCAAGGATTCTTTAAGGCGTCTCGCGACCACTGTAAATCGACCGTGAATGGGCGGACCACTAAACGTTGAACCCCAATCTCAAATCATACATCATCGGAAAGAATATCATGTAAGCTACTAGAATTCCCACCTATAAACTCCGAAACTTTCTGGTTATGCAATCTGGTGTTGGGGATCTGAGGGACACAAAATATATCACCCAAACTAACAATACCTAGATCCATTGTATCCATCCGTCAACACATAACCAAGAAATCCTCGGAAATCGTGTACCTCGACCTTGAAAAACATCCGTTATACAAGTCATGGCAATACTCCCTTTTCGCCTCGATCTTGGGCTATCGAGGTTATCTCACCAACAAGCTGCACAAAAGAGATTTCGATGTCGGCAAAACTCAGGTATTCGAAGCTGCAGCGATAAAATTGTGGCGACAACACCTCGGAGCTCAACTCCCGGGACACTGCCACAACCCCTAAATGTCGGGAGGCACCAAGAACAATGTTCTCGTCACAAAACCATCGAACGATTCCAAGATACCCGTGATCCTAAAAAAATTTAGTGAAATTTGAGGAGAGAAGAGTCAAAACTCTCGTCGGGATACCTCACCGAGGCAGCGAAGGGTGGGAAGTAAAAAGAATCCTACTCTCCGATATATATAATCCTAAGACTCAAAACATTTTCCATTCTAGACTCAACAACGTCGACAAACAATCAAGTAGGGGCTCCTAAGTCGGGAAGGCTCGATTACCAACTTATAGCGCCCGATGCGGCTATATCTCCCACGTGTCGAGGCACGACTTAGAAACATAACCGCATTGAAAGCAATGTCGCAAGTGAGGTAATCTTCACACAACCCATGTAATAAATAAGGAAAGAGATACATAGTTGGCTTACGTCGCCACTTCACACAGTACATAAATAAACATCCATCATTGAGTACACTCAAGGTCCGACTACGGAACCAAAATAAAAGAAGATACCCCAAATGCTACAGATCCCGAATCGTCCCAGCTGGCACCACTACTGATCATCTGGAAAAGACACATAATAACGACCACGTTCCTCGTCGAACTCCCACTTGAGCTCGGTTGAATCACTGCCTTTGGCCTCATCGGAACACTGCAACTGTGTTTGGAAGTATCTGTGAGTCAGGGGACTCGACAATCTCACACCGCGAGATCAAGACTATTTAAGCTTATAGGAAGGACGAGTAGTAAAGTGGAGCTGCAGCAAGCGACTAGCATATATGGTGGCTACATCGCAAAAGAGAGCGAGAAGAGAAGCAAAGCACGGTCGTGAAACTAGTAGCGATCAAGAAGTGATCTGAACTACTTCGTCGGACATAACTCCAACACCGTGTTCACTTCCGGACTCCGCGAGAAGAGACCATCACGGTTACACCTTGATTGATGTGTATTTTAATTGAGGTCAACTTTGGGTTTTCTACAACGGACATTAACAAATTCCCATCTGCCTCATACATGCAGCACGGCTTTGAAAGATATTACCTGCGAGGGTGTCCCAACAGCCCATTATAAGCTCTCACGGTCAGCGAAGGATATTCCTTCTACGGGAAGACCGATCAATCTCGGAATCCCGGACTACAAGACATTTCGACAGCAATAAAACAAGACCAGCAAAGCCGCCCGAATGTGCCGACAAATCCCGATAGGAGCTGCACATATCTCGTTCTCGAGGCACACCGGATTGTCCAAACTTCCGATAGGCCAGCTCGAGTTGCCCTGATGGCCCGGCGGTGAGCAGTTGGACCAGCACTTTCGAAGGAGAACTGGCCGGGGTTAAAATAAAGATGACCCTCGGGCTCGCGAAAACCGGGGAAAAAAGGCTTGGTGGCAAATGGTAAAACCAAAGTTGGGCCTTCTTTGGGCGAGTCTTATTCAAAGCGAACTGTCAAGGGGTCCCATAAATCACCCAACCGTGTAAGGAGCATAAAATCAAGGAACATAACACGGTATGGCGGAAACTAGGGTGGCAAGAGTGGAACAAAACACCAGGCATAAGGCCGAGCCTTCCACCCTTTACCAAGTATATAGATGTATTAATTATAGCAGATATATTGTGATATCCCCAACAAGTAAACATGTTCCAACAAGGAACAACATCTCCATGTTCCAACAAGGAACAAACTTCAGCTTCACCTGCAACTAGCAGCGCTATAAGAGGGCTGAGCAAAGCGGTAACATAGCCAATCAGCGGTTTGCTAGGAAAAGGATGGTTAGGGGCTGACATGGCAATATGGGTGGCATGATATAGCAAGTGGTAGGCATCGCAGCATAGGCATAGCAAAGAAGCGAGCAACTAGCATAGCAAAGATAGAAGTGATTTCGAGGTATGGTCATCTTGCCTGCAATGTTCTCAGAGTTGTCGAAAGCTTGATCCTCGAAAGCGTTCTCAACAGGCTCCTCGTTCACGTACTCGTCTCCCAACTCTACCCAAAGCAACAACACAAACAAAGGAACCACAATAAATCACGGTGCAATGCACAATCAACATGATGCAAAACATGACATGATATGCATGATGAGATATGCAATGCTTATGTGCGCTCCGGAAGGAAAATGATGAACCATGCATCAACTTGGCATCAAAATCAGCTAAAACAGGGCTGAAATCAGCAACATCAGGACACCTACTTTGCATGCTTGTGCTAGTCACCACATAGATCACAAAAATATATGGCATATACCCCTGGAAAGATGGCATGGCATTTTACAAAACACATGTAGGACTCAAATTCATAGGGTGCACACAATAATCATGGCAAAAATAACAAAAGTGCAAGTTCTGTTACGAAACAGAAACTATCATCACATAGCACTCTTCCAACAGCATTTCGGGCACCAAGATGAGCTCAAATGAAAATGATGCAATGAGATGAAATGATCTACTCTTCGAGACGAACATTTTGACATATTATCTGGCATAAAATGGATCTCTGGATGCGAAGATATAGCATGTTGAAAATTGCACAAAATAACAAGAGATGCAAAGACTTGGAGAAAAAAATTAGGAGGAGGAGAAGAGGTCAGCAGGCTCGGCGGGCCGGATCTGGACCCTGGCGGCGGCGGCCAGTGGCTCGCCGGAGGGAGAGAGGCCAGGCGCCATGGGCGGATCCAGCGGGGGCAGCGCGCGGAGGAGGGCAGGCGACTCTTGTGGCCGGGAGGTCCGGTGTGGCCTTGGCTTGAGGAAGGCGCCAGGCGGGGCGGATCCAGCGTGGGGCAGGCGAGCTCGCCCGGGCGGCGAGCCGGCGAGGGCACCAGGCGGCAGCCGGGCTTGGCGGCGGGAAGGCGGACAGAGGCAAGTGACGGAGGAGGAGGGAGGCGGGCCGGGAGGGCCGGCCGTGGGCTCATGAGCCCTTGGTGTGTGGCAGGCGGCCGACACGTGGTGGCCCACGATTAGTGCTGTGAGGGCGGCGCGATGTGTCCGGTGGGCGGCGGACACGTCGGCGTATGTGAGGGGACGGGTTTTAGGGTTTCGGGAAGTGGATGATCCGGATTTGGGAGGTGTTTAAATAGGCATAGAGGGAGCTAGGAGAGTCCAAATGAGGAGTAGTTTACGCCCACGATCATGATCGAGCAGACGGAGAGCATGGAAGTGACTTAGATGGGTTATTGGGCTGTTTTAAAGGGTGTTGGGCTGCAACTTAAAAGAGGCTTTTTGCGAGTCGCGGTTAACCGTTGGAGTACCAAGCGAGCTCCAAATGACCGAAACTTGACCGGTGGTCTACGGTGGTATACCAAGGCCACTAGACAAACCTCGGTCCATTTCGAGAAGGTTTAGTACCCTTTACGGAAAAAGCGTAAAAGGGGCCGCCGGGGAGATAGGAGTGCGGATTGTAAAAGCGGACAACGGGAAAAATGCTCGGAATCATGAGGCGAACACGTATGCAAATCGATGCACAAGATGACATGATATAAAATGCGACATGGACAAAATGCAAAATGAAGAAAACCCAACCACGGAGGGAATATCATATCACAATGCGAAAATGGCAAGAGTTGGAGTTACAAATATGGAAAGTTACTTCGGGTGTTACAACCTCTTCGCCATCTTGACCCGATCAGGGACGAAGATGCTGGTGTCGGCATAATCGGCGATCGCCGCAGCCGCAGGCGACAAAGCGTCTTCCACAGCCGCCAACTCCGCTGGGCCTCGGCGAATGCGGCAGACGGTCGAGTCCAGCCTGGATACCGCCTTGATGAATTCCAAGGCCAGCGCGCTCGGCCGGGCGAGGAACCTTCAAAGCCTCAAGGCGACCGGTGCGACCTCCGGCCGGTCGGCGATCCGACTAGCTGGTCGCAGAACCGGCATGTCCGCCACGAGCGGCAATGGCACTCGGGCGCCAAACGCTGTTGAAGTCGGGCAGCATCCGATGGGCGGCCGCGAGCGAGCTTCAATGCTCGAAGTTGCTCGTCAAAGTGCGGAGGCGTTAGCAGCAATCGCCGCACCATCTGCCCTCGGCGCCTCGCATGGTCTGCCTCGATGGCCTAAGTGGCCGCTGCTGAAAGTGGCGGGGAAGAAGTACGCCAAGACAAAAAAGAAGCAAGTCAGAATCAGGAAGTCGCCCGACCCACGGCCGGCGGCTCAAAAATAAAGGAACTTCGCCGTCGGCGATGTCCTCAATCTCATGAAAGCCGGAAGTCAGCTGCGCCTCTTTGCCGGTCCGGAGAGGCGCTCGCTCTCGAACTCGGCCAGGAGCGCAGCCTCTTTCTTCTCTGCCTCCTCCTGCGCCTTCTTGAGCAACTCCTTCTGCTCCGCCAGCTGCGCGGCCAGCAGATCACGCTCCACGGCAAGCTTGCCACACCCCTCCCCCTTGGTGCGCAAGGCGGTGTTGGCCTCGCCCAGCTGCTGCTGAAGAGTGGCGTTGGCCTCTGAAGAATAAAAAAGAAAAGACATTAAGTCATCAACAAGAAAGTCGCTGAGAAGATCCAGCCTGACTGCGCAGCAGTCGGCCCGAATCTCGGGGACTACAGCCCACGGGTGCACCAGCGCGCCCCCGCGAAGAGGAAGGAAGACTCAATCCGACTCTCTGACAAATCAGCAGTCCGCTTGTTCAGCTCCTCAACATTGCGGTTGAAGGCAGTGACGCGGAGGTTGTGGTACTCCTGCAATAAGAATTTTAGACGAAGATAAGTATCGGAACTCGCCAGAAGGAGTTCCGGGCCGCCTGCTCAGCAGCCGGCCCGAAACTTCGAGACTACACCCGTGGAGTGCTTTGGCGCGCCGAAGAGAAGAACAAAAAAGCAAAGTCAAAATAAAGCATACCCGGGCGGCTCGCGCGGCGCCGGAATCGCCTTGGTGTAGCTTCTGGATAGCGTCGCCTTGACTCCAACCGCTGGACTTCGAAGCGCTGATTCAGCGGGCCGTGCCGCCTCCTCGCACCACCCAGCGGCGCGGCGCTTCGTCGACTCGGCGTGCAGGATGGCGAAGCTGGCGGCGCGCCGGTCTCCAGCGGGCGTGGCGCCGAAGTCGCCTTTTCGAGGCAGCGGCGCACTGGCGAGGCGACTTGAAGGAGCAGCCTCTCTACGGACTCGTCCTCAGTCGGCGGCACCGGCGGGCCTGCCGGCTGTTTATCTTGCGCACCCCCAGATGGCGGCGGCGGCAGCGGTGGCGGCATGATTGTGTCCGACATAGAGCCATCGCCGCTCTCCCTCTCCATGACGGGGTTCTCACCGCCGGCTTCCCCAGTCTGCCCCGTGAACTCCCGGGGCGGCTGCGCGGAGTTCAGCGGGATGACGAGCAATGCCGACTGGAGGAGCGCGGCCTCCTCTACTCGCCGCCTTGCCACAACAGCGGCTTCGGCCTCGTCCAGCTTCCTCTGGGCGGAGGCAGCCGCCTTCTCGGCCTCCGCCTTCTCCAGACAGGCGGCTTCATCCTCATCGCGCTTCTCCCGCGCATTCCGCTCCGTCGCCTCCCGAAGGTCGGCGGCGGGATCTATCCGCTGAGTACTGGCGGAGGTCTCTGCCGACCCCATGATGGAGGCGGCAGCGACCCTCTCGAAGGTGAGGGAGCCACGAGGTAAGAAAACATGTAAAAGATTTGGACAATAGCTCACCAAGAGCAAAACAAGACAAGGGCAGAGGCACTTACGCGGAGACCAGCGGCGGCTTCTTCACCTCCTTACGGAAGCCTCCTCCTCTTCCTACTCCGCCTCCCTCAGCGTCGGCCTCCATCGCCGCGGCCCCCAAGTCCGGGTCGTTGATGTCACTCTCCGCTCGATCGGGGACGAACTGGCGGGCCGAGCCCGCGGTGCCGGCTGAAGGGTAGATGAGGGGGTTCTGACTCAAGAAAAACCAAAAAGATTAGAAGTCGGATTCGGCTGCAAAGAAGACAAAAGAAGAAGAAGGACGACTTACGACAGGCGGAGGGTTGGCGCGGGAGTACAGCTCTTTGCCGAACTGCCAAGTCGCCGCGAGATTGCAGTTTGAGATATAGTTCACCATGTCTGCCACCTCCGCGTGGGGCATGTCCTTGGAGCAGAGCCGACTCGGATCCCGGTGGCCGCTCATCTGACAGATCAGATGAGGTCGGCCTTGAAGCGGGAGGACTCGGCGCGCCTGGCGGCGGACAAGTCGGACCAGTCAAGCCCTCCGTGTGTCGGAACTGAGTCATGCACTGGCGGCACCAGCGGAGTCAGCCTTTGACCCGGTGGGACCAGTTGGGAGCCTCCCGGCCGCGTCGCGCCCGGCTTGGCAGATTGACCGATCGCCGTCTGCAGCGACGTTCTTTCCATAGAAGTAAGAACGCTGCCACATCTTCACCGACTTGATCAGCGGGATGGCGGGGAACGGATTGTCGTCCACCGACCTCTGCATCGCGATGAAAGCTTTGACTGAAAGAACTCTCCCCACAGTTCGATTGTGGGGAGAACGCCGAGGAAGCCTTCGCACAAAGTGGCGAAGGCAGCCAGCAGCACCACCGTGTTCGGGGTGAGCTGGTGCGGCTGGAGCCCGTGGAACTCCAAGAAGGAGCGGAAAAGCCGCTCGCCGGTAGCCCCAGGCCGCGCATGAGGTGCGAGCGGAATACGACCCGCTCGCCCTCCTCCGGCGCCGGCAAGATTTCCCCCTCCGGCGCGGCGCGGGCTCGCACTAGGTTCGCGCCAGGGAGGCGACGCGTCTTGCGGAGGAACTCGATGATGTCGTCGTCCACCTCTGAGCCGTCCCACACGTCAGAGCGCACGGCAGCAGGCGCAGCGGCGGAGGAAGAGCTCATCGTTGCAAGCGTGGCGTACCTCGGTGCGGCGGCAACGAGAGGGAGAAGAGGCAAGAAGGAAGCAGGGGAGCAGGGGAGATGGGCGCGCGTGCCGCGCTCCTTTCCTCCGCCTACTTATAGGCTCACGAAGGCTGAAAGCCGACAGGCGGGCGTGGGATTAATCTGCGCCCGGCCCCCGCCCCACGATCTACCCACGATAGTATCGCGAGAAATTCTGGCGTGGGTAACCCAACCGTCCGCACGACCACAGCAAATCCGCTCGCATGCCGAGGCACGGTAGTGGCGGGCCCCACCTAAGGTCCTGTCCCGTCGCGCGCGTGGGTGGGCAGACTGACCCCGCCACGTGGCGCCACACGACGGACCCGCAACGGGCGGCTGCCCGGAAGCTTATCAGGCACGCCGCCTGGACACTGTCGCGACGTTCAAACCCTCTAAGAGGCAAGACGGCCTTCTGCGAGTCCGACTCCAGCTAGTCGGCCTGGAGGAAGACGGTGAGCGAGGCCGAGATTCCGCCCCCGGAGAGACGAAACTGTTGAGGCTCCCCGGCGCGTCTCCCGCGGCGCCTCACCAGCTTCGGGGACTACTGTCAGAGTAATGGGCCACGGGTAGGCTAACCCGAGCCCCAGAGCCTTTCGAAACATCGGGGCTGACTGCGCCCCTCAAGACCCCACAATGAAGAGCCGCCCCCTAGGAGGCGGCGGTGACTGTCCCTCACAGCCGAGTCTCGGAGACGGCTTCGAGACAAGCCGACTGTTGGCTGGCGACTTCAAGATAAGACGACTATGGGAGTCGGCCCGTGACTCCAACCGTCTCCTGCCTTCGCCACGATGGTGGGGCGGGGTACGGTCATTGCGCGGCCATCTCTACCCCGCCTACGAGGGGCTGGCATGGCTACAGTGCGCCGTATCGCTGGAGATCTCCATCACGGCGCGGCACGGTTGCCATGCCGGCCGTGACCTCGGCCTTAGTGGGCGGTGCACTGTGCCCACGATGCCTACTTGTACGGCCCGAGGACGGCGGGACCGCCTGTCAGCGGGAGTACCAAAGGCGGCGAGAGCGCCAAGAAGACGGCCCTGTGGGAGTCGGCCCCCTGGAGTCGGCCGGCCCCTCCCACGGGCCCCACACGCCATTAATCAGACAAGACGGAGAATGGCGACAGTGATCGCCCGCCAGACGGCGGCACTGTTGCCATGACCCCGTGACCAAGCCAGCGTCATCAGAAGCACCGCTACAGTACCAGGCCTGTCCGCGGGGCCCGCCAGTCGGCGGGCCCTAGAAGTCGGCGGAGAAGACGGTGGCTTGAGAGACAGACGGCTGGGACCGCGCCCAGCCGGATTCTGTTGTATCCCAGGGGCAGGCCTATATAAGCCCCGGGGCACCCATGTGACGGGATAGCCTCTTTAGCATTAGACCGATCACACTGGAAGGGTAGAGCTAGCCTTGCCCTCTCCAACCTCCAGAAACAGCTCTAGGAGCACCATTGTATTCACTCTGCCATAGTGACCATGCGGAGACCCCGCAGAGCAGCAGTAGGGGTGTTATCTCCTCGGAGAGCCCTGAAGATGAGGTTGAGTCCATTTTTCGCAGGGTTTCCTCGTAGATGAGGTTGAGTCCGCTGCCGCCGTCCATGAGTACCTTTGTGAGTCGGAAGCCGTCCACTATCGGACTGAGGACCAATGCGGCTGGTGCTCGGGTTGTCCGGAATTTAGGTTCATCACTGGCATTAAAGGTGATAGTCGTGTCACTCCATGGGTTTATTGTTGCTACTTGGTAGACTTCGGCAAGGTTGCGGAGCGTTCGTTTACTTGCATTGTTTGATGTGAAGGTCTCGAAGACTGTCGACACCCGTCTTGGGAGGTATTCTTGGTCTTTGGAGTTAAAGCTCCTCGCCACTGCGGGCCACCTGCCGTAGTATCCAACATGCTCTAAGGCTGTGCGTTGGTGTGGCTTCCCCTGAATTATGAATTTTACAGGGTCCATTGAGCCATCCTTCCAATACGGTCCCGTACCCTGTAGAGGGTTTTTGTTTTTTTATGTTTGGTTCAGATGCCTGGCGATAATGCGCCATTTTGTTTCGGACTCGTGTTATATTCGGGGTCGGATTGTCCCAAAATTTATCTTCGGTTTTCCGAACGCTTTCAATCGCATAGTACTTTCGTACTATGGATGTCAAGTCGGCGAATCGTGTAATTTCGCGGCGACTTATGGCGTTGAGGATTCCGATGTCCATGCAATTGTAGAAGAAGAGTGAAATTGCTTCTTTCTCACGGCAGTCCTTTATCCTGTTCATAACCAGGAGGAATCTGGCCCAGTAGTGGTGTATTGTTTCTCCGGGCTCTTGCCGTATTAGGGATAAATCCCGTATAGTTGGGTGGGCGGGTGGAGTTAAATCCGGAACCCTGCCCGATGTAAGTGTTGGGGAACGTTGCAGAAAATTAAAATTTTTCCTACGGTTTCACCAAGATCCATCTATGAGTTCATCTAAGCAACGAGTCATGGGAGATGCATCTACATACCACTTTGTAGATCGCGGCGGAAGCGTTCAAAAGAACGGGGTTGAGGTAGTTGTGCGCGTCGTGATCCAATCACCGGAGATCCTAGCGCCGAGCGGACGGCACCTCCGCGTTCAACACACGTCACGGTCAGCGTGGCGTCTCCTCCTTCTTGATCCAGCAAGGGGAAGGAGAGGTTGATGAAGATCCAGCAACACGACGGCGTGGTGGTGGATGCAGCGAGGATCCGGCAGGCTTCGCCAAGCGTCTGCGGGAGGAGGAGGTGTAGCAAGGGGAAGGGAGGTGCCAAGATGCGGGTCTTGCTGCCTTCCTCCCTCCACTATATATAGGGGCTAGGCGCATGCCCCTTGGAGATCCCATCTAGATGGGGCGGCGGCCAGGGCAACGGCCCCTTAGGGTTTCAACCAGGCGCATGCCCCTGGGGCAACGGCCCCTAGGGTTTCAACCAGGCATGCCCCTCGGGGCAACGTCCCCCAACCCTAGGCGCCTTGGGCCCTTGGGTGGGCGCACCAGCCCACCGGGGCTGGTTCCCACGCCACTTCAGCCCATGGGGCCCTCCGGATAGGTGGCCCCACCGGTGGACCCGGGACCCTTTCGGTGGTCCCAGACAATACCGTGACCCCAAAACTTTCCGGTGGCAAACTGGACTTCCTATATATAAATCTTTACCTCCGGACCATTCCGAACTCCTCGTGACGTCCGGGATCTCATCCGGACTCGAACAACTTTCGGTTACTGCATACTAATATCTCTACAACCCTAGCGTCACCGAACCTTATGTGTAGACCCTACGGGTTCGGAGATATCTGAACATGACCGAGATGCCTCTCCGGTCAATAACCAACAGCGGATCTGGATACCCATGTTGGCTCCCACATACTCCTCGATGATCTCATCGGATGAACCACGATGTCGAGATTCAATCAAACCCGTATACAATTCCCTTTGTCAATCGGTGCGTTACTTGCGAGACTCGATCGTCGGTATCCCAATACCTTGTTCAGTCTCGTTACCGGCAAGTCACTTTACTCATCAGTAATGCATGATCCGTGACTAACCACTTAGTCACTTTGAGCTCATTATGATGATGCATTACCGAGTGGGCCCAGAGATACCTCTCCGTCATACGGAGTGACAAATCCAGTCTCGATCCGTGTCAACCCAGCAGACACTTTCGGAGATACCTGTAGTGCACCTTTATAGTCACCCGATTCGTTGTGACGTTTGGTACACCAAAGCACTCTTACGGTATCCGGAGTTACACGATCTCATGGTCTAAGGAAGAGATACTTGACATTGGAAAAGCTCTAGCAAAGCGAACTACACGATCTTGTGCTATGCTTAGGATTGGGTCTTGTCCATCACATCATTCTCCTAATGATGTGATCCGTTATCAATGACATCCAATGTCCATAGTCGAAACCATGACTATCTGTTGACCAACGAGCTAGTCAACTAGAGGCTCACTAGGGACATGTTATGGTCTATGTATTCACACGTGTATCACGATTTCCGGATAATACAGATTATAGCATGAATAAAGACAATCATCATGAACAAAGAAATATAATAATAACACTTTTATTATTGCCTCTAGGGCATATTTCCAACAGTCTCCCACTTGCACTAGAGTCAATAATCTAGTTACATTGTGATGAATCGAACACCCATAGAGTTACGGTGTTGATCATGTTTTGCTCATGAGAGAGGTTTAGTCAGCGGATCTGCGACATTCAGATCCGTATGTACTTTGCAAATTTCTATGTCTCCATCCTGAACGTTTTCACGGATGGAGTTGAAGCGACGCTTGATGTGCCTGGTCTTCTTGTGAAACCTGGGCTCCTTGGCAAGTGCAATAGCTCCGGTGTTGTCACGAGAAGAGTTTGATCGGCCCCGACGCATTGGGTATGACTCCTAGGTCGGTGATGAACTCCTTCACCCAAATTGCTTCATGCTGCCTCCGAGGCTGCCATGTACTCCGCTTCACATGTAGATCCCGCCACGACGCTCTGCTTGCAGCTGCACCAGCATCTGCTCCACCATTCAACATATACACGTATCCGGTTTGTGACTTAGAGTCATCAGATCTGTGTCGAAGCTAGCGTCGGCGTAACCCGTTCTGACGAGCTCTTCGTCACCTCCATAAACGAGAAACATGTCCTTTGTCCTTTCGTGTACTTCAGGATATTCTTGACCGCTGTCCGGTGTTCCTTGCGGGATTACTTTGGTACCTTCCTACCAAACTTACGGCAAGGTTTACATCAGGTCTGGTACACACCATGGCATACATAATAGATCCTATGGCTGAGGCATAGGGATGACACTCATCTCTTCTTTATCTTTTGCCGTGGTCGGGCATTGAGCTGAGCTCAATCTCACACCTTGCAATCTGAGGCAAGAACCCTTCTTGGACTGATCCATTTTGAACTTCTTCAAAATCTTATCAAGGTATGTGCTTTGTGAAAGACCTATGAGGCGTCTCGATCTATCTCTATAGATCTTGATGCCTAATATATAAGCAGCTTCTCCAAGGTCCTTCATTGAAAAACACTTATTCAAGTAGGCCTTAATGCTGTCCAAGAATTCTATATCATTTCCCATCGAAGTATGTCATCTACATATAATATGAGAAATGCTCTGAGCTCCCACTCACTTTCTTGTAAACGCAGGCTTCTCCATAAGTCTCGCATAAACCCAAACGCTTTGATCATCTCATCAAAGCGAATGTTCCAACTCGAGATGCTTGCACCAGCCCATAAATGGATCGTTGGAGCTTGCATACTTTGTTAGCGTTCTTAGGATCGACAAAACCCTCCGGCTGCATCATATACAGCTCTTCCTTAAGATATCCGTTAAGGAACGCTGTTTTGGCGTCCATCTGCCATATCTCATAATCATAGTATCGGCAATTGCTAACATGATTCGGACGGACTTAAGCTTCACTACGGAGAGAAAGTCTCATCGTAGTCAATCCCTTGAACTTGCCGATAACCCTTAGCGACAAGTCGAGCTTTATAGATGGTGACATTACCATCGCGTCCGTCTTCCTCTTAAAGATCCATTTGTTTTCTATCGCTCGCCGATCATCGGGCAAGTCGGTCAAAGTCCACACTTTGTTTTCATACATGGATTCTATCTCGGACTTCATGGCTTCTAGCCATTTGTTGGAATCTGGGCCCGCCATCGCTTCTTCATAGTTCAAGGTTCATTGTTGTCTAACAACATGATTTCCAAGACAGGTTGCCGCACCACTGCAGTGCGGGCGTGTCCTAGTGGACCTCTGAAGTTCAGAGCAACTTGATCCAAGTACCTTGATCATCATCATTAATTTCCTCTTGAGTTGGTGTAGGCATCACAGAACATTTTCCGAGCTGCACTACTATCCTGTTCAAGAGGTAGTACTTCATCGAGTTCTACTTTCCTCCCACTTACTTCTTTCGAGAGAAACTCTTTTTCCAGAAAGGATCCGTTCTTGGCAACAAAGATCTTGCCCTCGGATCTTAAGTAGAAGGTATACCCTACGGTTTCCTTAGGGTATCCTATGAAGACGCATTTTTCCGACTTGGGTTCGAGCTTTTCAGGTTGAAGTTTCTTGACATAAGCATCGCATCCCCAAACTTTTAGAAACGACAGCTTAGGTTTCTTCCCAAACCATAATTCATACGGTGTCGTCTCAACGGACTTAGACGGTGCCCTATTTAAAGTGAATGTAGCTGTCTCTAGAGCGTATCCCCAAAATGATAGCGGTAAATCGGTAAGAGACATCATAGACCGCACCATATCCAATAGAGTGCGATTACGACGTTCGGACACACCGTTCTGTTGAGGTGTTCGCGGCGTTAGTTGTGAAACGATTCCACATTTTCTTAAGTGTGTACCAAATTCGTGACTTAAATATTCTCCTCCACGATCCGATCGTAAGAATTTTATCTTTCGGTCACGTTGATTCTCTACTTCATTCTGAAATTCCTTGAACTTTTCAAAGGTCTCAGACTTGTGTTTCATCAAGTAGACATACCCATATCTACTCAAGTCATCTGTGAGAGTGAGAACATAACGATATCCTCCGCGAGCCTCAACGCTCATTGGACCGCACACATCGGTATGTATGATTTCCAACAAGTTGGTTGCTCGCTCCATTGTTCCAGAGAATGGAGTCTTGGTCATCTTGCCCATGAGGCATGGTTCGCATGTGTCAAATGATTCATAATCAAGAGACTCCAAAAGTCCATCAAGCATGGAGCTTCTTCATGCGCTTGACACCAATGTGACCAAGGCGGCAGTGCCACAAGTATGTGGGACTATCGTTATCAACTTTACATCTTTTGGTATTCACGCTATGAACATGTGTAATACTACGCCGAGATTCATTAAGAATAAACCATTGACCATCGGAGACATGACCATAAAACATATCTCTCATATAAATAGAACAACCATTATTCTCGGATTTAAATGAGTAGCCATCTCGCATTAAACGAGATCCAGATACAATATTCATGCTCAAACTTGGCACCAAATAACAATTATTAAGGTTTATAACTAATCCGTGGGTAAATGAAGAGGTAGCGTGCGACGGCGATCACATCGACTCTGGAACCATTCCCGACGCAAGATCGTCACCTCGCCCTTCGCCGATCTCCGCTTATTCCGCAGCTCCTGCTGTGAGTTACAAATATGAGCAACGGCACCGGTATCAAATACCGGGAGTTACTACGAGTCTCGGTAAGGTACACATCAATTACATGTATATCAAATATACCTTTGGTGTTGCCGGCCTTCTTGTCCGCTAAGTATTTGGGGCAGTTCCGCTTCAAAGGACCCTTCCCTTGCAATAAAAGCACTCGGTCTCGGCTTGGGTCCATTCTTTGACTTCTTCCGGCAACTTGCTTGCGGGCGCGGCAACCTCCTTGCCGTCCTTCTTGAAGTTCTTCTTGCCCTTGCCCTTCTTAAACTTAGTGGTCTTATTGACCATCAACACTTGATGTTCTTTCTTGATTTCAACCTCGGCTGACTTCAAAGATAGAGAATACTTCAGGAATGGTCTTTACCATCCCCTGCATATTGTAGTTCATCACAAAGCTCTTGTAGCTTGGTGGAAGCGATGGAGGATTCTGTCAATGACCGCCTCATCGGGGAGGTTAATATTCATTTGGGTCATACGGTTGTGCAACCCGGACATCTTGAGAATGTGCTCACCGATGTAACTATTTTCCTCCATCTTACAACTGTAGAACTTGTCGGAGATGTCATATCTCTCGACCGGCGTGAGCTTGGAAAACAAGTTTCAGCTCCTCGAACATCTCATATGCTCCGTGATGCTCAAAACGCTTTTGGAGCCCGGTTCTAAGCTGTAAAGCATGCCGCCTTGAACGAGGGAGTAATCATCAAGACGAGACTGCCAAGCATTCATAATGTCTTGGTTCTCTCGGACGGAGCGTCACCTAGCGGTCCTTCTAGGACATATTGTTTCTGGCAGCTATGAGGATGATCTCAAGTTCGGACCCAGTCCGTATAGTTGCTGCCTTCATCTTTCAGCTTTGTTTTCTCTAGGAACGCGTTGAAGTTCAAGTTGACATGAGCGTTGGCCATTTGATCTACAAGACATATCATTCAAAAGTTTTAGACTAAGTTCATGATAATTAAGTTCATCTAATCAAATTATTTCAATGAACTCCCACTCAGATTAGACATCCCTCTAGTCATCTAAGTGATACACGATCCGAGTCGACTAGGCCGTGTCCGATCATCACGTGAGACGGACTAGTCATCGTCGGTGAACATTCTCATGTTGATCGTATCTTCTATACGACTCGTGTTCGACCTTTCGGTCTCCGTGTTCGAGGCCATGTCCGTACATGCTAGGCTCGTCAAGTTAACCCTAAGTGTTTTGCGTGTGTAAATCTGTCTTACACCCGTTGTATGTGAACGTAAGAATCCATCACACCCGATCATCACGTGGTGCTTAGAAGCGACGAACTTTAGCAACGGTGCATAGTTAGGGGAGAACACTTCTTGAAATTGTTGTAAGGGATCATCTTATTTACTACCGTCGTTCTAAGTAAACAAGATGTATAAACATAATAAACATCACATGCAATTATATAGTAGTGACATGATATGGCCAATATCATAAAACTCCATTGATCTCCATCTTCGGGGCTCCATGATCATCTTGTCACCGGCATGACACCATGATCTCCATCATCATGATCTCCATCATTGTGCCTCCATGAAGTTGTCACGCCAACGACTACTTCTACTTCTATGGCTAACGCGTTTAGCAATAAAGTAAAGTAAATTACATGGCGTTCTTCAATGACACGCAGGTCATACAAAAATAAAGACAACTCCTATGGCTCCTGCGGTTGTCATACTCATCGACATGCAAGTCGTGATTCCTATTACAAGAACATGATCTCATACATCACAATATGTCATTCATCATTCATCACAACTTGGCCATATCACATCACATGTCAATTGCTGCAAAAACAAGTTAGACGTCCTCTAATTGTTGTTGCATCTTTTACGGGCTGCAATTGGGTTCTAGCAAGAACGTTTTCTTACCTACGAATAACCACAACGTGATCTTGTCAACTTCTATTTACCCTTCATAAGGACCCTTTTCATCGAATCCGCTCCAACTAAAGTGGGAGAGACAGACACCCGCCAGCCACCTTATGCAACTAGTGCATGTTAGTCGGTGGAACCGGTCTCACGTAAGCGCATATGTAAGGTTGGTCCGGCCGCTTCATCCCACAATACCGCGGAAGCAAGATAAGACTAGTAGCGGCAAGTAAATTGACAAGATCCACGCCCACAACTAAATTGTGTTCTACTCGTGCAAAGAGAACTACGATAGACCTAGCTCATGATGCCTTTGTTGGGGAACGTTAGAAAATTAAAATTTTTCCTACGGTTTCACCAAGATCCATCTATGAGTTCATCTAAGCAACGAGTCATGGGAGATGCATCTACATACCACTTTGTAGATCGCGAGCGGAAGCGCTCAAAAGAACGGGGTTGAGGTAGTTGTACGCGTCGTGATCCAATCACCGGAGATCCTAGCGCCGAACGGACGGCACCTCCGCGTTCAACACACGACGGTCAGCGTGGCGTCTCCTCCTTCTTGATCCAGCAAGGGAAGGAGAGGTTGATGAAGATCCAGCAGACGACGGCGTGGTGGTGGATGCAGCAGGATCCGGCAGGGCTTCGCCAAGCGCCTGCGGGAGGAGGAGGTGTAGCAAGGGGAAGGAGGTGCCAAGATGCGTGGTCTTGCTGCCTTCCTCCCTCCACTATATATAGGGGCTAGGGGCGATGCCCCTGGAGATCCCATCTAGATGGGGGCGGCGGCCCGGGCAACGGCCCCTTAGGGTTTCCAACCAGGCGCATGCCCCTCGGGGCAACGGCCCCTAGGGTTTCCAAACAGGGGCATGCCCCTCGGGCAACGGTCCCCCAACCCTAGGCGCCTTGGGCCCTTGGGTGGGGCACACCAGCCCACCAGGCTGGTTCCCACGCCACTTCAGCCCATGGGGCCCTCCGGATAGGTGGCCCCACCGGTGGACCCAGGACCCTTTTCGGTGGTCCCGGTACAATACCAGTGACCCCAAAACTTTCCGGTGGGGTCAAACTGGACTTCCTATATATAAATCTTTACCTCCGGACCATTCCGGAACTCCTCGTGACGTCCGGATCTCATCCGGACTCGAACAACTTTCGGTTACTGCATACTAATATCTCTACAACCCTAGCGTCACCGAACCTTAAGTGTGTAGACCCTACGGGTTCGGAGATATCTGAACATGACCGAGATGCCTCTCCGGTCAATAACCAACAGCGGGATCTGGATACCCATGTTGGCTCCACATACTCCTCGATGATCTCATCGGATGAACCACGATGTCGAGGATTCAATCAAACCCGTATACAATTCCCTTTGTCAATCGATGCGTTACTTGCCCGAGACTCGATCGTCGGTATCCCAATACCTTGTTCAGTCTCGTTACGCAAGTCACTTTACTCGTACCGTAATGCATGATCCGTGACTAACCACTTAGTCACTTTGAGCTCATTATGATGATGCATTACCGAGTGGGCCAGAGATACCTCTCCGTCATACGGAGTGACAAATCCCATCTCGATCCGTGTCAACCCAAGACACTTTCGGAGATACCTGTAGTGCACCTTTATAGTCACCCGATTCGTTGTGACGTTTGGTACACCCAAAGCACTCTTACGGTATCCGAGAGTTACATGATCTCATGGTCTAAGGAAGAGATACTTGACATTGGAAAAGCTCTAGCAAAGCGAACTACACGATCTTGTGCTATGCTTAGGATTGGGTCTTGTCCATCACATCATTCTCCTAATGATGTGATCCCGTTGTCAATGACATCCAATGTCCATAGTCAGGAAACCATGACTATCTGTTGACCAACGAGCTAGTCAACTAGAGGCTCACTAGGGACATGTTATGGTCTATGTATTCACACGTGTATCACGATTTCCGGATAATACAGTTATAGCATGAATAAAAGACAATCATCATGAACAAAGAAATATAATAATAACACTTTTATTATTGCCTCTAGGGCATATTTCCAACAGTAAGATTCAGGGGCCCAGCGGTTTCCGAATTCGGAAGCTTGCTTTCTTGGATATTATTCAATGAATCGGGCCTGCTGCCTGACTTTAGGTTCAGGGTTTGGGCGACATCCTCCCCTTCGCGGGTGTCCGTCTTGGAGGGATCGGGAATCCGGACACATCTGGTCCTTAGGGCGGGCGAAGACTCACCGCATTGTTCTTCCACCACTTCGACATGATGGGTGATCTGGGGAGAGTCAATCTCTCTTTGATCGGGTTTAAGCCCAATCTGGTCATAATCAGTAGCGACTCCCAGGGCCGCGATGCGATCCAAGAGCTCGTTCAGGGAGAGGAGCTCTATCGGATCTAACTGCTCGGCAAGCTCCGAGCTGATGTGAAGATTTCTTTCGATGGCCCGAGAGGTCATCGTCGGCGCGGCGGCCGTACAAGCGGTCATCAAAAACCCGCCTAGCCGGAGAGTTTGGCCGACAGCCAAAGCTCCTTTAGCAACGACGTCGTCTTTAAAGACGGGATGCGGCATCCTTCCTTGTGGTGACGACACAGCGGAACTCTCAATGAAAGCACCAATGTCGGTGTCAAAACCGGCGGATCTCGGGTAGGGGGTCCCGAACTGTGCGTCTAGGCGGATGGTAACAGGAGACAAGGGACATGATGTTTTTACCCAGGTTCGGGCCCTCTCGATGGAGGTAAAACCCTACTCCTGCTTGATTAATATTGATGATATGGGTAGTTCAAGAGTAGATCTACCACGAGATCGGAGTGGCTAAACCCTAGAAGCTAGTGTTGGAAATATGCCCTAGAGGCAATAATAAAAGCATTATTATTATATTTCCTTGTTCATGATAATTGTCATTTATTCATGCTATAATTGTATTATCCGGAAATCGTAATACATGTGTGAATACATAGACTACAATACGTCCCTAGTAAGCCTCTAGTTGACTAGCTCATTGGTCAACAGATAGTCATGGTTTCGACTATGGACATCGATGTCATTGATAAGCGGGATCACGCCATTAGGAGAATGACGTGATGGACAAGACCCAATCCTAAGCATGGCTCAAGATCGTAGTTCGTTTTGCTAGAGTTTTCCAATGTCAAGTATCTCTTCCTTAGACCATGAGATCGTAACTCCCGGATACCGTAGGAGTGCTTTGGGTGTACCAAACGCCACAACGTAATCGGGTGACTATAAAGGTGCACTACAGGTATCTCGAAAGTGTCATTGGGTTGACACGGATCGAGATCGGATTTGTCACTCCGTGTTACGGAGAGGTATCTTGGGCCCACTCGGTAGTGCATCATCATAATGAGCTCAAAGTGACCAAGTGTCCGGTCACGGATCATGCATTACGGTACGAGTAAAGTGACTTGCCGTAACGAGACTGAACGAGGTATTGGGATACCGACGATCGAGTCTCTGCAAGTAACATACCGTCCCGACAAAGGGAATAGAATACGGGGTTGCTTGAACCCTTGACATCGTGGTTCATCCGATGACTACATCGAGGAGCATGTGGGAGCCAACATGGGTATCCAGATCCCGCTGTTGGTTATTGACCTGAGAGCATCTCGGTCATGTCTGCATGTCTCCCGAACCCGTAGGGTCTACACACTTAAGGTTCGGTGACGCTAGGGTTATTAGGAAGACTTGTATGTGATTACCGAATGTTGTTCGGAGTCCTGGATGAGATCGCGGACGTCACGAGGAGTTCCGGAATGGTCCGGAGGTAAAGATTTATATATGGAAAGTTGTTAAACGGACACCGAAAGTTTTGGGGCATACTGTATTGTATGGGCCACCGGAAGGGTTCCGGAGGTCCACCGGGAGGGGCCACCCCTCCCGGGGGGCCACATGGGCTGTGTGGGAGAGGGACCCAGCCCCTAGTGGGCTGGGCGCGCCTCCCCACCTAGGCCCATGCGGCTAGGGCAAGGGAGGGGGAAACCCTAAAGGGGGCGCCCCCCTAGCTTGGGGGGCAAGCCACCCCCCTTTCCCCTCTCCCTTTGGCCGCCGCCCCCCTCTAGGGTTTCCCCTAGAGGGCCGGCCCCTCTTTCCCCTCTCCTCCTATATATAGAGGGGTGAGGGGAGGGCTGCAACACACAATTCAAGGCGCAGCCCCTCCCCTCCCCAACACCTCTCCTCTTCCGTACGAGTTTGGCGAAGCTCTGTCGGAGTACTACTGCACCAATTGCACCACGCCGTCGTGCTGCCATTGGAGCTGCCTTCCTCAACCTCTCCTTTCTCCTTGCTGGATCAAGACGGAGGAGACTTCGATCGTCCCGTACGTGTGTTGAACGCGGAGGTGCTGTACTTTCAGCACTTGGTCGTCGGTAATCCGAATCACGGCGAGTACGAATCCCTCATCACCATCCCCTTGAAAGCTTCCGCACTCGATCTACAAGTGGTATGTAGATGCAAACTCTCTCCCTTGACTCGTTGCTTAGATGAACTCATAGATGGATCTTGGTGAAACCGTAGGAAAATTTTAATTTTCTGCAACGTTCCCCAACAGCTAGCCTATGGTATGATTGTTGTTCGTCCTACGGACTAAAACTCTCCCGTTTATATAGACACCGGAGAGGGCTAGGGTTACACAGAGTCGGTTACAATGGGAGGAGATCTTCATATCGCATCGCCAAGCTTGCCTTCCACGCCAAGGAAAGTCCCATCCGGACAAGGGACGGAGTCTTCAATCTTGTATCTTCATAGTCCAGGAGTCCGGCCAAAGGTCTTAGTCCGGCTAGCCGGACACCCCCTAATCCAGGACTCCCTCAGTTGCATTGGAGGGCAGGTTCGACAATACCTGGTAGATTCTTCAAGGATCTCACTGGAGCTATGATCCTGTGATGGTTCCTTATCTTTGGGTGTCCACCGCCCGCGACGATACCCGTCGGGCAGTACGGTTCTAGTTGTATTAGTGATGCTATATTAGTGATAATATTCGACGATGTACGGACACCAAGAGATGATGTACTTTTGCTTATAATTGAATGCATGCTAATTTGAATACTACTTTCTTTTATGATTTGGTTTTGCTTATTTTATGATTTGGTTTTGCTTATTGAATGCTCATATTGGAAAAGTTCTCCTTCATTCCCGTGTGCTAGACAATTTGGTGTAATAATGCACTCGGGAATGAAAGAGGAGCTACGTACCATCACTGATAGTCAACCCGTGATTAATGATAATGATCTAGTTTAATATTTGAATTATGAACATAGGCCAGAAATGTCGTACTCGGACGACGAAAACCGCCCGGGGGAGTGCGACTGGTGCCACGACGACCAAGGTATGTGCGACAGTTCATTGAGTCGATTTAAGATCGGCGCTTCAGCATTAAGCTCGAGGAGACCTTCGATGTTCATATGGTACGCAACGACGACAATAGTTTTCTTCGTAATTAAGCACGATTTCAACTATTTTAACATGTATTTTTCATCTTTTCCAATTCGACTAGCTTATCCCATGCTATGCAAGACGCTATTCTTGGAGAGGATGGGTTTTGAAGACCATGAAAGTATGGAAACCAAAAAAATTCTCCTAAGGACCCATCATGGTGTGGATTTTCAAGTAAAGATGTACAATGCTCAGAGTGTAACCCATTTTGGTTGCAAAAATTGGGAAGCACTTTGCAAGATGTATGGTTTTGATGAGGGTATGCTTGTCACCATGGATCTTGGTGATCCTACAATCGAGCAAGACATACCTTCGATTTGGTTCATTGTGGATACACCTCCAATTCTTCCCCCATGTGAGCTTAACAAAGTTATTAAGTAATTTATATTGTTTATTTCAAAATAGTTGACATCTTATTTCCATTGACAACTTATTTTCATTCTTCAAAGAATGTGCGGAAGATGGTAGACAAAACCCACTACACCGATGGCCCCGAATTAACTTATAGGGAGAAAAATCATTTGATCGCATTTTGTACTGATCTTGAGAATTACAATGTCTACAATCGAACTCCTTGAACATTATGGTCAATACATGCCACTAGTGCACGTGTTGAACTACGGTAACTACCATGGAGATACCCTGGTAAGATTTTTTACTATTACGACATCTGTGCATGTTTTTGCACACTTCTAAAACTAGTACATCATTGCTAACTACGAAGTTATTACTATGTTTTTCAACAGATAATCCCGAATGATTGTGTGCCTCATCTGATCTATACGCACGGTAGCCTTCATGTTTTGAACATACAACCAGGTCTTCCTATGAATCTGAACTGTCCATACCGGGTTTCTAAAATAAGTGGAGACATGACAATCAAAGAATGGAAAAATGTATGGACAGTGTAAGGAGCTTCTTGAAGCAAAAGGCAGCGTAAGCGCAAGAATTGGAGACAGGATGATCTCCATTCTTCATAATGGAGAGTCGTGGTCTATATTATTTTATGCTATTTTACCTTAAGGGTGTTTAGGTCCCACCGACATCGATGATCATGTGCTAAGAACAATTATGTAGGGTTGGGTTCGATGACTATGAGGATGATGATCATATGACTTATTATTAATAACGAGTAGAAGTTGTATGATGATGCATGATTAGTAGGACTTGTTATTATATATGATGATGTATGATGCAAGCATGCATGAGTTATTATATCAGCGGGTGAAATGAACATAGCAGCAGCGTTGGTAAACCAAGGACGGAGATATAAGAGAGGACACTTCTCTTTATTAGCTAGCTAATAACAACCTAAAAATAACCCCCCAAACCCCTAAAGTAGCCACTTTTATAAAAAAAACATCGCCTGTTGGTCCCGGTTGGTGGCACACCAACCGGGACCAAAGGCCCCCCTGCCTGGGCTCGGCGCACCGGCCACGTGGAGGCCCATCTGTCCCGGTTCGTGTTTGAACCGGGACTAAAGGGGTGAGGTATTAGTAACGACCCATTAGTCCCGGTTCATGAACCGGGACTAAAGGCCCTTACGAACCGGGACAAATGCCCCCTTTTCTACTAGTGTTTACAGGCGGTGGCATGAATACTTCTACACTAAATAACGCACAGACCACGCTCAGAGACACGATCGCACGACGGGCGCTGCCCACTGTGGATCGACCCACACGTCAGCGAGGTAAGACAGTAACTCTGGAGTAAGAAAAGTCAGTAAGAAAAATCGAATGGAGGCTACTATTCATCACTATTCATTGTAGCAGTGATCCGCCTTGATCCGACGGCCGAGATCTCTCCCGAGCGAGATCCTATGGTCTAGAATGCATGAAAGGAAGATCCGACGGCCAGGAATCCCGAGCTGGAGAAGCCTGGGTGTCCACTGCTATGCTTGTTTCTGGATACATCCATACCACTACCACCGAATGGATTCCCACGGTGCGACGACCGACGGTGAAGTGGGAGAGCAGGAGGTGTGTGGCCTGTGTGTCGGGCTTGGTCACTTAGGGTCAAGATGCGGACGGTGGAACGGTCACCGATGGTCGACACGGGTGGCTGCAGCTTGGTGGGGCCAGTTAAGTTTTAATTAGCGGGGTCATCATCCCCGCCCTGCCAAACCAAACCAAGAAGATGGCTCACTAAGAGATACCGTCTTGATGTAAGATGATATTGATGAAGGTCCTCACCATAACAGATCAAATGAATGCATGACGGACAGAGATGAATAGATAAGCATGCACGTTATCCGGATGGAGAAACGGAGAATACAAATTGCCGAGCACTCACCCAAACGCTGCCGTGAATGGACGTTGGAGCAGGAGGCGAAGGGAGAACCTTCTCCCGTGTAACCCCACCTCCGGGAAAATATCAAGTGATACGGGCCATCACATGATACCATGCTACGGGACTGTGTGATGCCTTGGATCTACATGCAAGGGACAGGATCAGCTCACTTCTTATTTACACATGCCCCTTGGTACATTTGCATGCCCCCTCGAAAACAGCCCATCTTTGCAAAACCACAGCAGATCTATGCATCTATCCTCAACATCCACATTGCCGTTTCTTACCAACAAGTACTAACACTATCCCAGCTGATCTTGTCTCGAATCAAAACAAGAAGCGTGAACTGTTCAAACTTAAACCACATCATTTAGGCCTTGTTCATTACTTTACATGTGATCAATCAACACAAAATGACATATTGCCCAGCTGAAACAAATAAAGCGTGGTACATGCTAAAATTCAGACATTTAAAGCAAGCTCTAATTTAAAGTAAGCTCTCATCAATTTTATTTCATTGGCATGTGATGAGCATGAACCCATTTTTCATTCCCGTATTCACATCTGAAATATTCGATGATCAAAAATTTAGCAGAAATCTTGACAAAAGATCGATCTCCAAAAACAATAGTACAAGCTAGCAATGGTGTGGGATGGCAAATTGCCAAAAGTCATTCATAGCATCAAAAGATCGCTGGAATGAAGCATTTCAACAAATAAAGGTGCATCATATGCTGCCATCTTGGTCTAGGAATTAACATGACCTTAATATACATAACTTACATAATTTACATAATTTACAAGCGTACTATTTAGTTCACTAATTTACATAATTAAACCAAACAGCTTCACTACAGATCACTTGGTGAGTCCATATTCCCCTTGTACGCCATCCTATGCTGGGTACAAATGCACACCTACATGATAACATCAAGAATTACAACCTAAAAAAATCTCTCGAAAGATCGTAGAACATTAAATATGTTAAACTGTAAACACTTTTGTGATGCCAAATAACCTGCATGTCTGTTGCACCATCTAATTCTCCTGATCATTTTTGTAGTTTCTTGACCTACAACATAATGTAAGAAGAATCATTTGTTACACTAAGAGATCATGATATGCTCACAAGTCACAGCCAATCCAGTTATATTCACCTTTTTTTCTTCTTTCCACTTGTTGATGGCTGAGAACCTTGCTTCATCTTTGTGCCACTTCCTTTAGTGTGTGCTATAGCTGGTGGGTGGATATTGATCTCCCTTGGAATTGATACACCAATAAATGACTCAAATTCCTGGATCTTTGTCGTCGCTGCTTGTTCCCATATGCAAAACATGGTCAACAACATCGGCAATACCCTTATGCAAATATTGCATCTTCTCCTCACAATTCTTGGCAGCCATCATGCCCATATTAAATTTGGTGCATGTATCAGAGTACAATTGGTTAATGGCAGGTGGAAGAGATTTAATTGTCCCTTCAAGGGCATTGCCATTTGAGTCAAGTACTACCGTCTTTGTAGCTAGTTTTGTCCACCTATCAAGAATATAATGACTTGGGATCTCATCGAATTTCTCTCTTTTGAGGACAATGATGATGTGAGAACATAGTATACCAATAGATTCAAACAATTTACAAGAGCATTGTGCAACCTTGGTCGTGGTGTTGTAGAGCACCTCTCTAACTTTGCCACTTAAGTCCGAAATACGAGTGGTTTTTACCTCACCAACTTGTTCTATTGATAGTACATCACGCCTATCCCTTGCGGCAATCACCTCATCCTGAAATAGTAAGAATATAGTATGAGTATAGACATGCTCGGCATGACTCTCCATACTCCAAGTAGTCTCAGAGCAGGGGTAGTGTATGAATTGTGCTATTGTCATCCTCCAATTCCTTTTGTCGTTGTTCTCCAATAGCAGTTTCAAATCTTATCCAAAACTCAAGCGAGAAAGTCGCGGTTGAGAAAGTGACCAAAGAAAGCATTCTCACTCTCAGATCTCGATGTAGTTCGTAATAACCCACTAAGAAATACGCCTTTAAAGCACGCAGGTATCCACAAGTGATTTAATCCCAAACTTGCCAGCCAACCATGTGTTGCTTTCTAGTTCAGAATGTGAAATTACTCGACCACTTTTCCTCAAATTCTCCCGGAGTCTCGAACCCCAAACACATGCACTAAATTGCCTACGGAAATCTTCATCATTAAACAAATCATGACCAACATTCTGACGGAGTTTATAGAGAATGTGCCACATGCAAAGTCTATGTACGGTTTGAGGAAACACTTCTTTGATTGCAGCTTTCATGCTCTGATCCTCATCAGTAATGATAAGTTTAGGCGCAACACCTCCCATGGCCTTCAGGAAGGTCTTGAACAACCATTTGTACGACCAAACCTTCTCATGGCATACAAATGCAGCACCAAATGTAACACATGCCTTGTGATGGTTCACACCAGTGAAAGGGGCAAAAACTAGGTTGTACTGATTAGTACTGTAAGTGGAGTCAAAAGACATTACCTCACCAAATAGTGCATAGTTCTTTCTGCAGGTACCATCAGCCCAGAATATGTGTGTTAACTTCTTCTCATTATCTTGTTCATAATCAAAGAAGAAAGTTGGATTGATCCTTTGCTTACTTCGCATAGCATCAATGATTGTTTGTGCATCTGCATCTTTAATTATCTCGTTGATATCACGACAATAATTCTGTAAATCACGCTTAGTGCACCCAATATTTTCTGGTCCACCCTTTTGTGCAGTCATGAAGCGATATGTTTGGCAAGGGCCCATCAATGCTTTGCGACATGTGAAAAATGTGCTCCTCAATTCACTAGTGACTTCCCTGTTTGATCTAAGGAATTGTTTCTTACTTGGTGAGACAAGTTGATGCGTATGTTCACGGACTAATCAGGCGACCTCATACTTGCCATCATCTCTTATCTTCAAGCTAATCATAGCCTCACAGCCACACCTAGTTAGCTTAACTTTCCTCCTGGGCTTATTCACATGATCATTCAGATATATTTCTCCTCCCTCCATCCTTGTCTTGCACAAACAAAACGTTTCCACACTGGTACACCACCATCCCCTTATGTTGTGTAAATCATGGACTGAAAACCCAACCTCATGAGCATATCGTGTAGAACATCTCACCAGCCTCCCATTTATCAAAGACCATGCCAACCGCCGCTCCAAGCTTTCGTCACACTCAGCACGTACATTGAACCCTGCAAAATTACATTAGAACTATCATTTGTAAGTTAAATTTGGCACTTCTCTATCAAAATCAAACAATACTTACATGGATCGGCATGCTACTTGTTTTCCTTGGTGTATCAGAACTATCTCCACCACATGAAGCCAACTGCTTTGCATCCTTCCAAAGAAGGAAAAATAAATAAGAAGGATAAATAAATAAATGATATGGTACAAAAGGACACAATTATTTGATTCACCAAATTATGTACCGTGAAACTGCTATTGGCATCATCATCAAGTGCAATTGGAGTAGACGATCCTACACTCGACCGAAGGTTTCCATCGGCTCCATTAATGACTGCTTGGTGCATACGAAATAGGTAAACATTTGTTTTATTCCTGGTAACACTCATCGAACATTGCAAAAAGTGAAGCTTAACTATGCCACCAATTGGCTATAACAAGCATCCGATGCTACATACAAAGCAATGCATACAAATTTGAAATGGCAAGAACTTGCAACCTAGTGTTACACTTTCGCTATGTAGTTAATCAAGAAAGTAGCAATCGACACTACTTTGATTAGCAGGCCAGTTTATTTGGCCAGCAAATCAACTTATTACACTGTGATAAAGTAATTTTGATCCATCAAACTTTTCAAATTCCAGCTGCTGCAAAGTGAGGTCTCAGCCTAACCTTGAGTTCTATGGGATTTTCGCTAGTCAAGCATTATTGAGCCTCAATTGGCATGAATTTTAGTCGATTACTCTAAATGCTCACTTACGCTAGGCTGTACATGAGGATTTCAACTATCGTATGTAAGAAACATTCTATCACACTTCATAAGAAAGATTGCGTGTATATACAATTTCAGGTAGACATATTAGGACAAGAAGTGGTGGTCAATATTATAACACCGCTAGATCTCGTGGATTAGATGCCGTAACCAATGGTGAACAAGAACATCACTATGTTGCAGTAAGCATTCTTCTAAATCTTCAAGATTAAAATATCGATGCATATCTCTGCTACAAATTAACTTTAACATCTTTTTCCTCTTCGTTCATTTGTTGACATACAATTGAACAGTTGCCTAAGAGTTGTGACACTCTACCCCTGTCTAGAAGTAATCCATGACTCACAAAAGGAAATGGCCAAACAAAGAGGCACCTTCTTGTGTGCCTATATGCGCTCAAAAATATTTTCTAGTGATAATGCTTTCGCACATCAACGCTTAATCAGAGTCTTCCATGCAACGTTTCCTATCATTAAGGGCTACATTGTGGAGAACAATTGAAAAGCAAAACTTATATTCTCAAAAAAGATGTTCGGACTAACATTGTGCCACACCTCTTTACATAGCTGCGATCGCTATTGCCTACTATTACATCTTCCTCACTACAGCAACTATTGTTGCTTCATTTAGTTTAACTGTCCTAACAGGATGACATGTTGGTTTCAATTCTATATGGATACCCATATATAAATCCATTATTTAATGAGATTAGAGGATGAACTTACCATATAGAGATCGGCTCCTCCAATATGTGTTGGACTTACTAATGAACAAACCACGGGCAAGCATGGATTACAACTCGGGCTGGTTCAGAACTTCCAATGTGCGCAAAGACAGCAGCTTGAGGACACAGATTGAGGTCCAAACACGCGGCATGTACCGCAGATCGAGCTGAGCTGTCGGCGGTGATTGGACATGCGCCATCGTTGTCAAGTGAGACATGCCCCGTCAGATCCCACTCGAGTGGCTCGGACAAGAATCGCCGAACGACCACAGACTCTGCAGCGCCGCCATCCAGTTCTAAAAGCGAGAATCAAAATCGGGAATGCGAGCACGAAAACGGCCGACATCGACAAGAAAGGAGGCGCTGCCTCTTACGATCGTCGTTGAGTAGAGTATCCGTCTCCGCGACTTGGCGGCTCTAGCTGCGGCGGCGAGATGTTCGCTCCGCTCCCATGGGGATGTCAACAGCTTGTGGCGGCTCGAGCAGCGATTCGACGACGCGCGAACGCCTCTACGTTGTTGTGGATTGGGGCGCCCAACGGCGGATGGGGCATGCTCCGTGGTGGCCGGCGGCGGTGGGATATGACCAGGCGGCGGCCGGGGAAATATCGTATTGAAGAACAGGAAAATAGAGCAGAGCGGCGTGCACTTCGCTGAATCACGGAATAACTCAGGGTGTTTTTGCATAAATGGCAATGCGAATCGAGCTGCTCCATCGTGCCTCGAGTCCAGATCGAACGCCCACAAGCTATCGGATCGGGATCATACCACACGGTATCACCGATATGCACCCCCCACCTCCGATGCATGGACCATTGGAATCGGACGCCGCTTCTGTGGCTGCTCCTCGGTCTTGACGATCGGCTGAGCTCGGACGCAAGCCTTCTCGCTTTGAATTTGCTCGCTTCGACGCGATCTCGAGCTGCACATAACGCACGACCGCGCCAAAGATCGGGCGGTGTTTGCATTACTCTTACATTAGTTGTATATACATGCATGTGTACACGTTGTGTGAGTTCAACCCAGTCATTGCACGTGTGCATCTGCAGGATGGAGTGATTCCAGGGAGAGCTGGACGAGGGAAAGTAGGTTGTTAGCTGCATGTGATTTGTTAGCTAGCTTCATGTGATGAGTCAAGTTAGATAATGCATGGAGTAGTTAGTGGAGTAATGGGTCAAGTAGTGGCGTGAGTTTCGCATGGCGCCATGCCAACCTTTATGTATATATAAGTTGCATTGCGTAATGGAAAAAGGAGGCCGAGAGGGATGGAGAAAACAATGTAGCATGTGTGTTCTCACCGGGAGCAACATAGCAAAGATGGCTTTCTCCACGGTGAAGTGTGTGTGTGTGTTCTTGAGAGAAGAAGATAGAGAGAAACCACAAGAGTTGTGTGAGGCAGCTCGAGGGAGAGAAGAAACCGCGCTGCGACGAGGAGGCGGCGCCAACAATTGGTATCAGAGCGTTGTTGATCCGAGGCGGCGGTGGTGCCGCGGTGGACTCCATGTGCGGGGTACGTCGGTGGCGCAATGTGGACGTCGTTGGCGGCGCGATGCTACTAGCGGCCGGTGCATGCCTTCATCATCGTTGAGCTGCGACACGTGCGACGGAGAGAGGTATGATGCCCGGTAAGTTGCGGCACCAGCGGCAAGGAGGTGATGGCCATGGAGCATAGGCCATTTCCACGAGGAGTTCCATGTCCGAGTGGTCGACAAGGTGCGTCATCATCGACAACATGGAGGCGAGTCATTGGCGAGTTGTGTCAGCGGTGACAAACATGGAGGCGAGTCATTGGCGAGTCGTGGCACCGGTGGCGAACATGTGGCTGCGTTTTGATGCCGCAAGAGGAGACGGTGGTGCGATGCCATCATCTCAAAGAGAGTCGGTGCGATGCCGACAACGGTGGAACGATGCGATCATCGTTGTGGAGAGTTGATGCAAAGCCAACAAATGTTGTGGTGAGATGTTGCGGTAAGAAGGTAGTGATTCATATAGATTAGTTGATGAGTCCATGTCAAGATTAGGTGGAAAATTGTTTGCATTAATCTTGACGTTAGTTGTATACATGCATGTGTACACGTTGCGTGAGTTCAATCCAGTCATTGCACGTGTGCATGCTTGATTAGTATAGGAATTAATGCATGCATTGATTCGGTTGAGTAGTGGCGGTTGCCGAGTCCTCCGCAGGATGGAGTGATTCGAGGGAGAGCTGAACGAGGGAAAGTAGGTTGTTAGCTGCATGTGATTTGTTAGCTAGCTTCGTGTGATGAGTCAAGTTAGTTAGTGCATGGAGTGGTTAGTGGAGTAATGGGTCAAGTAGTGGCGTGAGTTTCGCATAGCATCGTGCCAACCTCTGTGTATATATAAGTTGCATTGTTTAATGGAAAAAGGAGACCGAGAGGGCTGGAGAAAACAATGTAGCATGTGTGTTCTCACCGGGAGCAACATAGCAAAGCCGGCTTTCTCCACGGTGAAGTGTGTTTGTGTTCTTGAGTTCTTGAGAGAAGAAGATAGAGAGAAACCACAAGAGTTGTGATACGTCTCCAACGTATCTATAATTTTTAATTGTTTCATGTTATTATATTACCTGTTTTGGATGTTTATGAGCTTTATTTTACACATTTATATCATTTTTGGGACTAACCTACTAACCGGAGGCCCAGCCCGTATTGCTGTTTTTTTTTGCCTATTTCAGTATTTCGAAGAAAAGGAATATCAAACGGAGTCTAAACAGAATGAAACCTTCGGGAGCGAGATTTTTGGAACGAACGTGATCCAGAGGACTTGGAGTGCAAGTCAAGAAGCAATCGAGGTGGCCAGGAGATAGGAGGGCGCGCCCACCCCTCCTGGGCCCCTCG
Source organism: Aegilops longissima (assembly GCA_021605205.1). Lineage (NCBI taxonomy): Eukaryota > Viridiplantae > Streptophyta > Magnoliopsida > Poales > Poaceae > Aegilops > Aegilops longissima. The sequence goes on from JAHIAM010001651.1 coordinate 56,347, forward strand.
AGCGGCCACCGACGTACTTCTTCCTCCTATATATACCTACTTACACCGAAAACATCCAGGGAGCCACCGAAGAAATATTTACGCCACCGTAACCTTCTGTATCCGCGAGATCCCATCTTGGAGCCTTCGCCGGCGCTCCGCCGGAGGGGGAATCGACCATGGAGGGCTTCAACATCAACACCATAGCCCTTCCGATGAGTTGTGAGTAGTTTACCACAGCCCTTCGGGTCCATAGTTATTAGCTAGATGGCTTCTTCTCTCTTTTTGGATCTCAATACAATGTTCTCCCTCTCTCTTGGGGAGATCTATTCGATGTAAACTATTTTTGCGGTGTGTTTGTCGAGATCCGATGAATTGTGGGTTCCGATGAATCTCCTCTGAATTCTTTTATGTATGATTGAGTTATCTTTGCAAGTCTCTTCGAATTATCAGTTTGGTTTGGCCTACTAGATTGATCTTTCTTGCCATGGAAGAAGTGCGTAGCTTTGGGTTCAATCTTGCGGTGTCCTTACCTAGTGACAGAAAGGGTTGCAAGGCACGTATTGTATTGTTGCCATCGAAGATAAAAAGATGGGGTTTATATCATATTGCTTGAGTTTATCCCTCTACATCATGTCATCTTTCTTAATGCGTTACTCTGTTCTTATGAACTTAATACTCTAGATGCATGCTGGATAGCGGTCGATGTGCGGAGTAATAGTAGTAGATGCAGGCAGGAGTCGGTCTACTTGTCACGGATGTGATGCCTATATACATGATCATGCCTAGATAATCTCATAATTATTCGCTTTTCTATCAATTGCTCGACAGTAATTTGTTCACCCACCGTAATACTTATGCTATCTTGAGAGAAGCCACTAGTGAAACCTATGGCCACCGGGTCTATCTTTTATCATACAAGCTTTCAATCTACTTTTATTTGCATCTTTACTTTTTGCATCTATATTATAAAATACCAAAAATATATTTACCTTATCATATTATCTCTATCAGATCTCACTTTCGCAAGTGGTCGTGAAGGGATTGACAACCCCTTTATCACGTTGGTTGCGAGTTCTTTGTTTGTTTGTGTAGGTTCGTGGGACTTGTGAGGAGCCTCCTACTGGATTGATACCTTGGTTCTCAAAAACTGAGGGAAATACTTACGCTACTGTGCTGCATCACCCTTTGCTCTTCAAGAAAAACCAACGCAAGCTCAAGATGTAGCAAGAAGGATTTCTGGCGCCGTTGCCGGGGAGGTCTTCGCTCAAGTCAAGACATACCAAGTACCCATCACAAACTCATCTCCCTCGCATTTACATTATTTGCCATTTGCCTCTCGTTTTCCTCTCCCACACTTCACCCTTGCCGTTTTATTTGCCCTCTCTTTCCCAATCTCTCTCTCTTTTCCGCTTGCCTTCTTCTTCCTC
>JAHIAM010001652.1:0-21319 GCA_021605205.1 Aegilops longissima
TTATCTGTACATCATGCCCATGCCTTTTGTTTTCATGTTGAGGTGTTGTAGCATGTTGTTTTGATGCTCATAATATGCCTAGTTATTGTTTTGGACAGATTGTTGCTATAACTTGTATTGTGTGTATGTGTTGAACCGTTGCTCCTTTTGAGTGTGCTCTATATGAAACTTGCTTAGAATTGCATGTAGTTTCATATTATCATGTTGCATCCATGTTTTGAGGTGTTTGCTTGATGTTTGTATGCATTTTGCATCAATGCCATGTTTATCTTGTTTTGCTCATATCTTCTAGGTCGAGCTCAATCTAATGAACTTTATATGTAACTTGACTAGAATTTCGTGTAGATCATCGTGGTGCATCTTAACTTGCTGTTTAACAACTTGAACATAAGGTTTATTCAGATCTGGACCAATTTCGAAATTTGCATATGAGGACTTACCGGAATTGTTATATGTTGTTTACGGCCTCATTTAAACTTGCTTTGATGTGTTGCTCTTGTTTGCATCATCTCTTGCCATGAGTAGCTTCATCTAGATTTGTCATGCATCATGTTTGTTGTGCATCTTGTCATGTTTATGTGTGGTGTGTTTACTATGTTGTGTGCTTCTTCTTGTTAGTTCTGTTTCGTTGCGATCGTGAGGATCCGTTCGTCTCACGCTTGGTTCGCTTCATCCGTTCGTCTTCTTCATGGACTCGTTCTTCTTCCTTGCGGGATTTCAGGCAAGATGACCGCTACCCTGGATCTCACTACTATCATTGCTATGCTAGTTGCTTCGTTCTATCGCTTTGCTGCGCTACCTATCACTTGCTGCTCAAGCCTACCTAATTGCCATGTCGACCTCTAACTTTTGCACCCTTCCTAGCAAACCATTGTTTGGCTATGTTACCGCTTTGCTCAGCCCTCTTTTAGCGTTGTTAGTTGCAGGTGAAGATGAAGTTTGTTCCTTGTTGGAACATGGAGATCTTGTTCCTTGTTGGAACATGTTTACTTGTTGGGATATCACAATATATCTTATTTTATTAATGCATCTATATACTTGGTAAAGGGTGGAAGGCTCGGCCTTATGCACGGTGTTTTGTTCCACTCTTGCCGCCCTAGTTTCCGTCATATCGGTATTATGTTCCCGGATTTTGCGTCCCTAACGCGGTCGGGTGATTTATGGGACCCCTTGACAGTTCGCTTTGAATAAGACTCGTCAAAGAAGGCCCAACATTGGTTTTACCATTTGCCTCACCACCACCTATTTTTCCTTGGGAGTCGCTCTCTCGAGGGTCATCTTTATTTAGCCCCCGGACCGGTGCTTCTCTAAGTGCTGGCCCGAACCGAGTAGATCGGGGCCCCTCGTGGCAACTCGAGGTTTGGTTTTACTCGAGGATGTCTCATCCGTGTTGCCCGAGAACGAGATATGTGCAGCTCCTATCGGGATTGTCGGCGATCGGGAGGCTTTGCTGGTCTTGTTTTATTCTTTGTCGAAATGTCTTGTAGCCGGATTCCGAGACTGATCGGGTCTTCCGGGAGAAGGAATATCCTTCGTTGATCGAGAGCTTATCATGGGCTAAGTTGGGACACCCCTGCAGGGTATAAACTTTCAAAGCCGTGCCAGCGGTTATGTGGCAGATGGAATTTGTTAATATCCGGTTGTAGTAAACTTGAAGCAAAACTCTTCTAAAATACACCAACCGTGTGCGTAACGTGAGTGTCTCTTTTCGGGTTGATCGAGAGGAGAACACGGTTTCGGGTTATGTCGGCGTAAGTAGGAGTTCAGGATCACTTCTTGATCATTACTAGTTGACGACCGTTCCTTTGTTTCTCTTCTCGCTCTCATTTGCGTATGTTAGCCACCATTTATGCTTAGTCGCGCTGCAACCTCACCACTTTACCCCTTCCTTTCCTTTAAGCTTTGCTAGTCTTGATACCCATGGTAATGGGATTGCTAAGTCCTCGTGGCTCACAGATTACTACACCACCAGTTGCAGGTACAGGTTATGCGATGATCATGACGCGAGAGCGATGTTTGTTTGTGTTGGAGTTTCTTCTTCTGCTTCTTCGATCAGGGGATAGGTTCCAGGTCGGCAGCCTGGGCTAGCAGGGTGGATGTCGCTTGAGCTTCTGTTTATGTTACATCCGTAGTCAGATGTTGATCTTGTATTTGATGTTGATGTATTCTTGTGGCATTTGTGCCTTATGTATGTATCCCCATCTATTATGTAATGTTGATGTAATGATATCCACCTTGCAAAAGCGTTTCAATATCTTGGGTCTATCCTTGGTGGGACCTTCGAGTTCCTTTTGGATAGGGTCGCATATTGGGCGTGACAAGTTGGTATAAGAGCCTCGACCGACCCTAGGAGCCCCTTGATTGATCGTGTAGTTTGACCGTTGTTGAGTCTAGAAGAAAACTGTTTTCAGAGTCTAGTTATATCGGAGAGTAGAAATTCTTTTTACTCCTCTGCCCCTTCGTCGCTCTGGTAAGGAATCTTGACGTAGGTGTTTTGAATTACTCCTCTTCCCCTTCAAATTTTTCTTTAGGACCACGCAGTTGGTTTTCCGATAGTTGTTTCTCAGCTCTTTTTATCCGGTGCATTTCTCGTCAAGACGACTCAACCATCTTCATCTTTGCCAAGTTCAATCCTCAGTTCTTCCTCCGACGTCATTGTTTCCCTGTCTGAAGTTGTCCTTGTTTTTTCCCACCGCCCACCCTTCTTCTTCTCGAACCGAGTCCGTAATCGAGTATCCATCCTATTCGCGAAGTCTTTGTTCTTTTCCTCAATGTTTTCAACCGTGTTTCTCTTCAAGATATTTGTCGATTTCCTTCCAAGTTGTCTTTGTTTTCCGCCCTCCCACCCTATTATTCCGGAGTTTGAGTCTCTTTCGAGCATCAATTTCATTCGTGTGGAGTCTTCCTCAATTATTTCAACCGTGAATTCTCGTCTTGTTCGTCATTCTTCATCCCTTTCTTTTTCGGTGCACTCAATTCAAGTTTTTTCGATGTTGATCATATTCTTTCCTTGGATCAAGTGTTCTCCTTGCTCATTTGCCTCTCGCCATTCAATCATTCCGAGTTCGAAGACATCTCGGAGATTAAATCGTGTTCCAATTAATTCAAGGTTGTCACCTCGGTCAAATATTTCAGTTCTTCCGGTGCATCATCTATCTTCAACATCCCTTTCCAACGGTGTTTTCGTTTAGTGGGCCCTAACCCACAGGTCTTTCCTGGATCTTACGACTCTTCTGATTTCCCGGAGTTATTCTCAATTCTTTTCGAATTTGGCGTAACTATGAATTTCATCAGTCACATGCCTTCTCCAAGATCGCTTTCTAATTCTTCTCATCTTTGGGTCAACCTTCCTCTTTTCATTCTCCGGAGTATCTCAATAATTTTTGCGGTGTTTCTCGTTGTCATTTGAAGATCAAGAAGAGTTCCTCTTAAATCTTGTCCGTTCTCCGGAGATTCATGGTGCTAGCTCGATGCTATCCTATCTAATTGTTTGAGTCATGCAAATTTTTTTCATCCATCCGGAGTATTTCAGAGTTACTTTCCGTCTCAATCATCGGAGGCCATCTTTTCGGAAGATTTCTTCATTTTAAGTTTTCAGATTCGTTCTCCAATTATTCTATATCCGTGCCCCTTCGTTCATATCAACATTCTTCCGGTGCTTCGTTCAAGTGTTCTTTAATCAGCTCGTGATCTCTTTGTTCTTTTGCATCTAAATCCCCTCTAGCATATTGGTTCTTCTAATTGTTTCCGGCGATTCGTTCTCTTCTCTTCGTTCATTTTCATTTCTAACGGTGGTTCGGTCAAGGTTCTTTTTCCTAGATTATCATATCAATCCGTTCGTTCTCTCAAATCCTACCGGTGGTTCATGAAGACCTTCTCAAGTTTTGTGCTATCCCTTCTCAATCTTCTTTTCAAGAAGAATAAGTAGTATGCAAAATCCATTGTTGGTCATCAATTTAATTTCATGAAGGATAAGCATACAATAAATCTTATTCTTATTTCATCCAAGTGATTAATCCTTTACTTCGGAGTTTGTTCTTGAGGAATAAATTCTACTTCCAAGTGTTTGCATCTTTATTCTTTTCCGGAGTTCAATTTTTCCTCGGCTATTTTGTCGGAAACCCCATCTAAATCATCGCAATGCTCATCTTATTCTTTCGTCCTTCATTCTATCTCATCATCCTTTTGTTACCGGAGTTCTTCACGGTGGTTCTTCATGATTTAATTCATTCTTCAAGTGTTCATCAAGATTTTGTTGGTGGAATTCAAGTATCTTTCTTCTCGCGTCTCGAAGTGCAATTAATTCTCCGTATTCTTTAGAATTGGAGTTTTGCATTTCTTCGTTCTTCTCATCTATCAAATCATTTCCGTTTGTGGCCGGTTACCACCTTATGATCTCGAGATGTTACCTATAAGTCCACAACAATCTTATTCTTTCGTTGTTGATTTTCTCAACAACTCCGTTCAATCCTTCCTTCTAAGTTCTTTTCACTCAATTTTTCCAATTCTTCCGGAGGCATTGCATTGCTTATGTCGTCAAGTGTCATTCCATCTTGTGAAGTTCGTGTTCTATTCTTTCCTTGTTCAACCGGTGTGCTGCCTAAATCCTTTCAGTCTTATTCATTTCTTATCTCGTTCGAACCGGAGTTGTTTATGAGTCTATCACGTTTCCATGAGCTTTCGATTCTTGTCATTCTCGTCGTTCCTCTCTTCTTCTTGAGTGCTCTTGATTCTTTGCTTCTTCTATTGAGTTCTTGTTTCACCTCTTCCTTTTCTCTTCCGTCTCGGTCCTAAGATCTCGGGACGAGATCTCTTGTTAGTGGAGGAGTGTTGTAACGCCCCGGATTCGGTGCACCAGGTGTCTGTCAGTTATCCGCCGTCGTTGCCATGTCATGTGCTTGCGTGTCTCTTTTTGCCACGTCATCATCTGCATTTCATATCATGTCATCATGTGCATCTCATTTTGCATACGTGTTCGTCTCATGCATCCGAGCATTTTCCCCGTTGTCCGTTTTGCAATCCGGCACTCCTATGTCTCCGCGCCCCTTTTACCTCTTTTCGTATGCGGGTATTAAATGGTCTCGGAATGGACCGAGGTTTGTCAAGCGGCCTTGGTATAGCACCGTATACCGCTGTCAAGTTTCGTGCCATTTGGAGGTCGTTTGGTACTCAACAGTTAACCGGTAACCGCAAAGGCCTCTTTGTGTGCAGCCCAACACCCCTTCCAAAGTGGCCCAAAACCCACCAAACTCCCCTCCATGCTCTCGGACGTTCGATCACGATCGCGTGGCCGAGAACCGCACCTCATTTGGACTCTCCTAGCTCCCTCTATCTATAAATACACATCCCCCTTCGAATTCACGGATGAATCCCTCTAACCCTAGCCATTTTTTCGTCCCCGGCGCCACCGGACACGTCCGGCCGCAGCCGGACACGTCCGGTCGCCCGCCGCCGCCACGTGCACGCCGCCATTCGCCGCCGCCCGCGCCCAATTCCCACGCCGCCCGCGTTCCGCCGGGCCCGAGGCGCCCGCCCGAGCCGCGGCGGGCCCGAGCCGCCGCCGAGTGCCGTCGCCCGCGCCGCCGCCCGTCGCCACTGCGCGCCGCGCCCCCCGCCGGAGGTCATCTCCTCCGCCGGCCGCGCCTACCAGTCGCCATCCGCCGCCGCCCGGCCAGCGGATCCGCCGCCCGCCGCCGTGGGGCCCCTGCCGGAGTCTTCCCCGCCCCTCGCCATCCTCCTCCGCTCCAGCCGGAGCCGGAGCTCGCCGGAGCCGCCGCCCCGTCGCCGGATCTGGGGAGTGGACGAGATCCACCACTCCCCCATCCAAATGCCCCTGCCTCGCCCGGATCCCTCCGTCCCGCTCCACCTCGTCCCGGTTGACTTTCCCCTTCCCAAAATTCCACTAAGTCCCCGAAATTGTTGCATTTTTGTTGCATTTTCATCATGCCATAACTCTGCATCCGTGGCTCCGTTTTGTGCGTATAATATGTCAAAATGTTCGCCTCAAAGTAGATCATTTCATCTCTTTGCATCATTTACATTTGAGTTCATATTGATTCCCGAAATGCTGTTGGAAGAGTGCTATGTGATGTTAGTTTCGTTTCTTATGAACTTGCACTTTGTCATTTTGCCATGATTGATGTGTGCATCCTATGGGCTTGAGTACTACATGTGTTTTGTAATATGCCATGCCATCTTTCCAGGGTGTATGCCATGTATTTTTGTGATCTATGTGGTGATTAGCACAAGCATGCAAACTAGGCATCATAATGTTGCTGATTTCAGCTGCATTACTGCGATATTTTTATGCCATGTTGACTTGATGCTCTGAGAGAGTTCCATGCATATTTTGAGATACTTCAGTAAGGATGTTTTGTTAAACATGTCTTGATCTATCCATCCATGCCCTTTTTGCAATTATGGAGTGCCATAGCTTGAGTCAATCGAGCTCTACTTTTGCTATAAAATGCTTCTGGCAGGTTGTTTACATGTTATTCAATTTTGCCAAGGTTGTTGTAGTTGACCCTTGCATGCTATGATGTTGTTCTTGCTATTTATAGCTTCTATTCCATGTCTTCTTACTGTTGGTTGCCTTGCCATGCCATGTATTGCTCTTTGGTGAGTGGTTCAAGCTCACCAACATGCCTACTATCGTTGTTCTGCCATGTATGAATCTGTAATATAACTTGCCATGTTTACGTGGGTGCCATCATATCTTGATCCTTTTTGGCTTATGGTCAGTAAGGGACTTTTGTTCTATGCAATTAGTAGATTCATGCCATGCCTTTGTTTGCCATGATAAGTTCCTGTAACATGTTGTTTGATAGCTCTAAACCTTGCAACCTGATGTTATTTTCTGCAAAGTCTGAAACTGTTATTATTTGCAATCTTGCCCTGTCATTTTGAGCATGTTCTAGTTGTTTTTGGAGATAGCTCAGTGTTCATGTTTTGTAATGCTTTATCTGTACATCATGCCCATGCCTTTTGTTTTCATGTTGAGGTGCTGTAGCATGTTGTTTTGATGCTCGCAATATGCCTAGTTGCTGTTTTGGACAGATTGTTGCTATAACTTGTATTGTGTGTATGTGTTGAACCGTTGCTCCGTTTTGAGTGTGCTCTATATGAAACTTGCTTAGAATTGCATGTAGTTTCATATTATCATGTTGCATCCATGTTTTGAGGTGTTTTCTTGATGTTTGTATGCATTTTGCATCAATGCCATGTTTATCTTGTTTTGCTCATATCTTCTAGGTCGTAGCTCCGAATCTAATGAACTTTATATGTAACTTGACTAGAATTTCGTGTAGATCATCGTGGTGCATTTTAAATTGCTGTTTAACAACTTGAACATAAGGTTTATTCAGATCTGGACCAATTTCGAAATTTGCATATGAGGACTTACCGGAATTGTTATATGTTGTTTCTGGCCTCATTTAAACTTGCTTTGATGTGTTGCTCTTGTTTGCATCATCTCTTGCCATGAGTAGCCTCATCTAGATTTGTCATGCATCATGTTTGTTGTGCATCTTGTCATGTTCATGTGTGGTGTGTTTACTATGTTGTGTGCTTCTTCTTGTTAGTTCCTGTTTCGTTGCGATCGTGAGGATCCGTTCGTCTACGCTTTGTTCGGCTTCATCCGTTCGTCTTCTTCATGGACTCGTTCTTCTTCCTTGCGGGATTTCAGGCAAGATGACCGCTACCCTGGATCTCACTACTATCATTGCTATGCTAGTTGCTTCGTTCTATCGCTTTGCTGCGCTACCTATCACTTGCTGCTCAAGCCTACCTAATTGCCATGTCGCCTCTAACTTTTGCACCCTTCCTAGCAAACCATTGTTTGGCTATGTTACCGCTTTGCTCAGCCCTCTTATAGCGTTGTTAGTTGCGGTGAAGATGAAGTTTGTTCCTTGTTGGAACATGGAGATGTTGTTCCTTGTTGGAACATGTTTACTTGTTGGGATATCACAATATATCTTATTTTATTAATGCATCTATATACTTGGTAAAGGGTGGAAGGCTCGGCCTTATGCCTGGTGTTTTGTTCCACTCTTGCCGCCCTAGTTTCCATCATATCGGTATTATGTTCCCGCATTTTGCGTCCCTAACGCGGTCGGGTGATTTATGGGACCCCCTTGACAGTTCGCTTTGAATAATACTCGTCCAGCAAGGCCCAACATTGGTTTTACCATTTGCCTCACCACCACCTATTTTTCCCTTGGGAGTCGCTCTCTAGAGGGTCATCTTAATTTAGCCCCCCCCCGGACCAGTGCTTCTCTAAGTGCTGGACCGAACCGAGTAGACTGCGGGGCCCCCTCGTGGCAACTCGAGGTTTGGTTTTACTCGAGGATGTCTCATCGGTGTTGCCTCGAGAACGAGATATGTGCAGCTCCTATCGGGATTGTCGGCGCATCGGGAGGCTTTGCTGGTCTTGTTTTATTCTTTGTCGAAATGTCTTGTAGCCGGGATTCGAGACTGATCGGGTCTTCCGGGAGAAGGAATATCCTTCGTTGATCGCGAGAGCTTATCATGGGCTAAGTTGGGACACCCTGCAGGGTATAAACTTTCAAAGCCGTGCGCGGTTATGTGGCAGATGGGAATTTGTTAATATCCGGTTGTAGTAAACTTGAAGCAAAACTCTTCTAAAATACACCAACGTGTGCGTAAAGTGAGTGTCTCTTTTCGGGTTGATCGAGAGGAGAACACGGTTTCGGGTTATGTCTGACGTAAGTAGGAGTTCAGGATCACTTCTTGATCATTACTAGTTGACGACCGTTCCTTTGTTTCTCTTCTCGCTCTCATTTGCGTATGTTAGCCACCATTTATGCTTAGTCGTTGCTGCAACCTCACCACTTTACCCCTTCCTTTCCCTTTAAGCTTTGCTAGTCTTGATACCATAGGTAATGGGATTGCTAAGTCCTCGTGGCTCACAGATTACTACACCACCAGTTGCAGGTACAGGTTATGCGATGATCATGACGCGAGAGCGATGTTTGTTTGTGTTGGAGTTTCTTCTTCCGCTTCTTGATCGGGGATAGGTTCGGTCGGCAGCACTGGGCTAGCAGAGGTGGATGTCGCTTGAGCTTTGTTTATGTTACATCCGTAGTCGGATGTTGATCTTGTATTTGATGTTGATGTATTATTGTGGCATTTGTGCCTTATGTATGTATCCCCATCTATTATGTAATGTTGATGTAATGATATCCACCTTGCAAAAGCGTTTCAATATGCGGGTCTATCCTTGGTGGGACCTTCGAGTTCCTTTTGGATAGGGTCGCATATTGGGCGTGACAAGTTGGTATCAGAGCCTCGACCGACCCTAGGAGCCCCTTGATTGATCGTGTAGTTTGACCGTTGTTGAGTCTAGAAGAAAACTGTTTTCAGAGTCTAGTTATATCGGAGAGTAGAAATTCTTTTTACTCCTCTGCCCTTTCGTCGCTCTGGTCAGGAATCTTGACGTAGGTGTTTTGAATTACTCCTCTTCCCCTTCAAATTTTTCTTTAGGACCACGCAGTTAGTTTTCCGATAGTTGTTTCTCAGCTCTTTTTATCCGGTGCATTTCTCGTCAAGACGACTCAACCATCTTCAACTTTGCCAAGTTCAATCCTCAGTTCTTCCTCCGACGTCATTGTTTCCCTGTCTGAAGTTGTCCTTGTTTTTTCCCACCCGCCCACCCTTCTTCTTCTCGGAACCGGAGTCCGTAATCGAGTATCCATCCTATTCGTGCGAAGTCTTTGTTCTTTTTCCTCAATGTTTTCAACCGGTGTTTCTCTTCAAGATATTTGTCGATTTCCCCTTCCAAGTTGTCTTTGTTTTCCCGCCCTCCCACCCTATTATTCCCGGAGTTTGAGTCTCTTTCGAGCATCAATTTCATTCGTGTGGAGTCTTCCCTCAATTATTTCAACCGGTGAATTCTCGTCTTGTTCGTCATTCTTCATCCCTTTCTTTTTCCGGTGCACTCAATTCAAGTTTTTTTTCGGTGTTGATCATATTCTTTCCTTGGATCAAGTGTTCTCCTTGCTCATTTGCCTCTCGCCATTCAATCATTCCGGAGTTCCGAAGACATCTCAGGAGATTCGTCTGTGTTCCAATTAATTCGAGGTTGTCACCTCAGTCAAATATTTCAGTTCTTCCGGTGCATCATCTATCCGTTCAACATCCCTTTCCAACGGTGTTTTCTTTTAGTGGGCCCTAACCCACAGGTCTTTCCCAGGATCTTACCTGACTCTTCTGATTTCCCCGGAGTTATTCTCAATTCTTTTCGGAATTTGACGTAAGTATGAATTTCATCAGTCACATGCCTTCTCCAAGATCGCTTTCTAATTCTTCTCATCTTTGGGTCAACCCTTCCTCTTTTCATTCTCCCGGAGTATCTCAATAATTTTTGCGGTGTTTCTCGTTGTCATTTGAAGATCGAAGAAGAGTTCCTCTTAATTCTTGTCCGTTCTATCGGAGATTCATGGTGCTAGCTCGATGCTATCCTATCTAGTTGTTTCGAGTCATGCAATTTTTTTTTCATCCATCCGGAGTATTTCAGGAGTTACTTTCCGTCTCAATCATCCGGAGGCCATCTTTTCGGAAGATTTCTTCATTCTAAGTTTTCAGATTCGTTCTCCAATTATTCTATATCCGTGCCCCTTCGTTCATATCAATATTCTTCCGGTGCTTCATTCAAGTGTTCTTTAATCAGCTCGTGATCTCTTTGTTCTTTTGCATCTAAATCCCCTCTAGCATATTGGTTCTTCTAATTCTTTCCGGCTATTCGTTCTCTTCTCTTCGTTCATTTTCATTTCTAACGGTGGTTCGGTCAAGGTTCTTTTTCCTTGATTATCATATCAATCCGTTCGTTCTCTCAAATCCTACCGGTGGTTCATGAAGACCTTCTCAAGTTTTGTGCTATCCCTTCTCAATCTTTTTTTCAAGAAGAATAAGTAGTATGCAAAATCCATTGTTGGTCATCAATTTAATTTCATGAAGGATAAGCATACAATAAATCTTATTCTTATTTCATCCAAGTGATTAATCCTTTACTTCGGAGTTTGTTCTTGAGGAATAAATTCTACTTCCAAGTGTTTGCATCTTTATTCTTTTCCGGAGTTCAATTTTTCCTCGGCTATTTTGTCGGAAACCCCATCTAAATCATCGCAATGCTCATCTTATTCTTTCGTCCTTCATTCTATCTCATCATCCTTTTGAAGGAAATATGCCCTAGAGGCAATAATAAAGTTATTATTTATTTCCTTATATCATGATAAATGTTTATTATTCATGCTAGAATTGTATTAACCGGAAACATAATACATGTGTGAATACATAGACAAACAGATAGTCACTAGTATGCCTCTACTAGACTAGCTCATTAATCGAAGATGGTTATGTTTCCTAACCATAGACATGTGTTGTCATTTGATTAATGGGATCACATCATTAGGAGAATGATGTGATTGACATGACCCATTTCATTAGCTTAGCACTTGATCGTTTAGTATGTTGCTTATGCTATCTTCATGACTTATACAAAGTTCTGCAACTATGAGATTATGCAACTCCGTTTACGGAGGAACACTTTGTGTGCTACCAAACGTCACAACGAATCGGGTGATTATAAAGGTACTCTACAAGTGTCTCCGAAAGTATATGTTGAGTTGGCATGAATCAAGATTAGGATTTGTCACTCCAATTGTCGGAGAGGTATCTCTAGGCCTTCTCGGTAATACACATCACATAAGCCTTGCAAGCATTGCAACTAATGAGTTAGTTGTGAGATGATGTATTACGGAGCGAGTAAAGAGACTTTCCGTAACGAGATTAAACTAGGTATTGGATACCGACGATCGAATCTCGGGTAAGTAACATACCGATGACAAAGGGAACAACGTATGTTGTTATGCGGTTTGACCGATAAAGATCTTCGAGAATATGTAGGAACCAATATGGGCATCTAGGTTCCGCTATTGGTTATTGACCGAGAATGGTTCTAGGTCATGTCTACATAGTTCTCGAACCGTAGGGTCCGCACGCTTAAGGTTTCAATGACGGTTATATTATGAGTTTATGTATTTTGATGTACCGAAGGAGTTGAGTCCCGGATGTGATCACGGACATGACGAGGAGTCTCGAAATGGTCGAGACATAAAGATTGATATATTGGATGGTTATATTCGGACACGGAAAGGTTAGGAAGTTTCGGAGAAAACGGAGTGCCGGAGGGTTACGGAACCCCGGGAAGTTATGGGCCTTATTGGGCCAAGAGGGAGAGAGGGCTGCACCAGGAGGTGGCGCCCCCCCTCCATGGGGAGTCCGAATTGGACTAGGAGGCGGGGCAGCCCCTTCCTCTCCTCTCCTCTCTTTCCTTCCCCTTCCCTCTTCCTAGTAGGACTAGGAAAGGGAGTCCTACTCCTACTAGGAGGAGGACTCCCCCCTCCTGGTGCGCCCCAAGGGCTGGCCGCCCTCCCCTTGCTCCTTTATATACGGGGCAGGGGGCACCCTAGGACACACAAGTTGATCTTCGTGATCGTTCCTTAGCGTGTGCGGTGCCCCCTCCACCATATTCCACCTCGGTCATATTGTAGCGGTGCTTAGGCGAAGCCCTGCAACGATAGAACATCAAGATCGTCACCACGCCGTCGTCTTGTGGAACTCCTCCCGACGCTTTGCTGGATCGGAGCCGGGGATCGTCATCGAGCTGAACGTGTGCCAAGAACTCGGAGGTGCGGAGTAACGGTGCTTGGATCGGTCGGATCGTGAAGACGTCGACTACATCAACCGCGTTGATATAACGCTTCGCTTTCGGTCTCACGAGGTGCGTGGGACGGACCTCTCCCTCTCGTTGCTATGCCATCACCATGGTGTTGCGTGTTCGTAGGAAATTTTTGAAATTACTACGTTACCCAACAAATGGTATCGAGCCTGGTTTTATGCGTTGATGTCATATGCACGAGTAGAACACAAGTGAGTTGTGGGCGATACAAGTCATACTACCTACCAGCATGTCATACTTTGGTTCAGCGGTATTGTGAGATGAAGCGGCCGGACCGACATTACGGCAGACGCTTACGCGAGACTGGTTTCACCGCTGTGAGCACTTTCGTTGCTTAAAGGTGGTGGCGGGTGTCTGTCTCTCTCACTTTAGTTGAACTGAGTGTGGCTACGCCCGGTCCTTGAGAAGGTTAAAGCGAGTCTATTTGACGAAGTATCGTTGTGGTTTTGATGCGAGGTAAGAACGGTTCTTGCTCAGCCCGTAGCAGCCATGTAAAACTTGCAACAACAAAGTAGAGGACGTCTAACTTGTTTTTGCAGGGCATGTTGTGATGTGATATGGTCAAGGCGTGATGCTATATTTTATTGTATGAGATGATCATGTTTTGTAACCGAGTTATCGCAATGGCGAGAGCCATATGGTTGTCGCTTTATTGTATGAAATGCAAGCGCCATGTAATTGCTTTACTTTATCACTAAGCGGTAGCGATAGTCGAAAAGCAATAGTTGGCGAGGCGACAACGATGCTACGATGGAGATCAAGGTGTCGCGCCGGTGGCGATGGTGATCATGGCGGTGCTTGGAGATGGAGATCACAAGCACAAGATGATGATGGCCATATCATATCACTTATATTGATTGCATGTGATGTTTATCCTTTATGCATCTTTTCTTGCTTTGATTGACGGTAGCATTATAAGATGATCTCTCACTAAAATTATCAAGTAGTGTTCTCCTGAGTATGCACCGTTGCCAAAGTTCGCGTCTAGAGACACCACGTGATGATCGGGTGTGATAAGCTCTCGTCCATCTACAACGGTGTAAGCCAGTTTTGCACACGCAGAATACTCAGGTTATACTTGGCGAGCCTAGCATATGCAGATATGGCCTCGGAACACGGAGACCGAAAGGTCGAGCGTGAATCATATAGCAGATATGATCAACATAAGATGTTCACCATTGAAGACTACTCCATCTCACGTGATGATCGGTTATGGTTTAGTTGATTTGGATCACGTGATCACTTAGATGACTAGAGAGATGTCTGTCTAAGTGGGAGTTCTTAAGTAATATGATTAATTGAACTTAAATTTATCATGAACTTAGTCCTGGTAGTATTTTGCAGATTATGTTGTAGATCAATAGCTCGCGTTGTTGCTTCCCTGTGTTTTTATATGTGTTCCTAGAGAAAATTGTATTGAAAAATGTTAGTAGCAATATTGCGGATTAGATCCGTGATCTGAGGTTTATCCTCATTGCTGCCTGGAAGAATTATGTCCTTGATGCACCGCTAGGTGAGCAGACCTATTGCAGGAGCGGATGCGGCGTTATGAACGTTTGACTAGCTCAATATGATGACTACTTGATAGTTTAGTGCACCATGCTTAAACGGCTTAGAATCGGGACTTCAAAGGCGTTTTGAGCGTCATGGACCATATGAGATGTTCAGGAGTTGAAGTTAATATTTCAAGCAAATACCGAGTTGAGAGATATGAAGTCTCCAACAAGTTCTATAGCTAAAAGATGGAGGAGAATCGCTCAACTAGTGAGCATGTTCTCAGATTGTGCAGGTACTTCAATCGCTTGAATCAAGTGGGAGTTAATCTTCCGGATAAGATAGTGATTGACAGAATTCTCTAGTCACCATCACTAAGTTACTAGAACTTCGTGATGAACTATAGTATGCAAGGGATGACGAAAACAATTCCCAAGCTCTTGGCGATGCTAAAATCGTGAAGGTAGAAATCAAGAAAAACATCAAGTGTTGATGGTTGACAAGACCACTAGTCTCAAGAAAAGGGCAAAGGAAGAAGGGAACTTCAAGAAGAGCGGCAAGCAAGTTGCTACTCGAGTGAAGAAGCCCAAGTCTGTACCTAAGCCTGAGACTAAATGCTTTTGCTACAATGGAACTGGTCACTGGAAGCGGAACTACCCCAAGTATTTGGAGGATAAGAAGGATGGCAAAGTGAACAAAGGTATATTTGATATACAGATTATTGATGTGTATTTTACTAGTGTTCGTAGCAACCCCTCGGTATTTGATCTTGGTTAGGTTGCTAAGAGTACTAACTCAAACAGGATTTGCAGAATGAGCAGAAACTAGTTGAAGGGAAGTGACGATGAGTGTTGGAAATAGTTCCAAGATTGATATGATCATCATCACACACTCCCTATATTTTCGAGATTAGTGTTAAAAGCCAAATAAATGTTATTTAGCGTTTGCGTTGAGCATGAATATGATTTGATCATGTTTATTGCGATACGGTTATTCATTGAAGTTAAAGAATAATTGTTATTCTGTTTACATGAATAAGACCTTCGATGGTTATGCACCCAATGAAAATAGTTTGTTGGATCTCGATCGTAATGATACACATATTCATAATATTGATGCCAAAAGATGCAAAGTTAATAATGATAGTGCAACTTATTTGTGGCACTTGCCGTTTAGGTCATATTGGTGTAAAACGCATGAAGAAACTCCATGTTGATGGACTTTCGGAATCACTTGGTTATGAATCATTTGATGCTTGCGAACCGTGCCGTTTGGGCAAGATGACTAAAACTCCGTTCTCGGAACAATGGAACAAGCTCTTGACTTATTGGAAATAATACATACCGATGTATGCGATCCAATGAGTGTTGATGCTCGTGGCAAGTATCGTTATTTTCGACCTTCACAAGATGATTTGAGCAGATATGGGTATATCTACTTGATGAAACACAAGTCTGAAACATTTGAAAAGTTCAAAGAATTTCAGAGTGAAGTGAAGAATCATCGTAACAAGAAAATAAAAGTTTCTACGATATGATCGCAGAGGAAAAATGTTTGAGTTACGAGTTTGGCCTTGATTAAAACAATGTGAAATAGTTTCACTACTCACGCCACCGAACACCACAGCTTAATGGTGTGTCCGAACGTCGTAATCGCACTTTATTGGATATGGTGCGATCTATGATGTATCTTACCGATTTACCACTATCGTTTTGGGGTTATGCATTAGAGACAGCTGCATTCACGTTTAATAGGGCACCATCTAAATCCGTTGAAATGACACCGTATGAACTATGGTTTAGCGATAAACCTAAGTTGTCGTTTCTTAAAGTTTGGAGTTGTGATGCTTATGTGAAAAGTTTTCACCTGATAAGCTCAAACCCAAATTGGAGAAGTGCGTCTTCATAGAATACCCAAAAGAAACTGTTGGGTACACCTTCTATCACAGATCTAAAGGCAAAACATTCGTTGCTAAGATGGATCCTTTCTAGAGAAGGAGTTTCTCTCGAAAGAAGTGAGTGGGAGGAAAGTAGAACTTGATGAGGTAATTGTACCTTCTCCCTTATTGGAAAGTAGTTCATCACGAAATCAGTTCCAGTGATTCCTACACCAATTAGTAAGGAAGTTAATGATGATGATCATGAAACTTGATCAAGTTGCTACCAAACCTCGTAGATCTTCCGGAGTAAAGATCCGCACTGAGTGGTGCGGTAATCATATTCGGAAGTCATGTTACTAGAACATGATGAAACCTACGAACTATGAGGAAGCGATGATGAGCCCAGATTCGCAAAATGGCTTGAGACCATGAAATCTGAGATAGGATCCATGTATGAGAACAAAGTATGGACTTTGATTGACTTGCTCGATGATCAGCAAGCCATGTTAAATAAATGGATCTTAAAGAGGAAGACGGACACCGATAGTAGTGTTACTATCTACAAAGCCCGACTTGTCACAAAAAGGTTTTCGACAAGTTCAAGGTGTTGACTACAATGAGATTTTCTCAATCAGTAGCGATGCTTAAGTCTGTCGAATCATGTTAGCAATTGCCACATTTTATGAAATCGGCAAATGGATGTAAAACTACATTCTTTAATGGATTTATTAAAGAAGAGTTGTATATGATGCAACAAGAAGGTTTTGTCAATCCTAAAGGAGCTAACAAAATACGCAAGCTCCAATGATCCATCTATGGACTGGTGCAAGCATCTCGGAGTTGGAATAAGCGCTTTGATAGTGTGATCAAAGCATATGGTTTTATACAGACTTTTGGAGAAGCTCTGTATTTACAAGAAAGTGAGTGGGAGCACTACAGCATTTCGATAAGTATATGTGAATGACATATTGTTGATCGGAAATAATGTAGAATTATTCTGCAAAGCATAAAGGAGTTTTTCAAAGAAGGACCTCGGTGAAGCTGCTTACATACTGAGCATCAAGATCTATAGAGATAGATCAAAGACGCTTGATAAGTTTTTCAATGAATACATACCTTGACAAGATTTTGAAGTTGTTCAAAATGGAACAGTCAAAGAAAGAGTTCTTGCCTGTGTTACAAGGTGTGAGATTGAGTAAGACTCAAAACCCGACCACGGCAGAAGATAGAAAGAGAATGAAAGTCATTCCTATGCATCAGCCATAGGTTCTATAAAGTATGTCATGTTGTGTACGGATCTATTGCATACCCTACCACTAAGCTTGGCAAGGAGTGCAATAGTGATCTAGGAGTAGATCAATGGACGACGGTCAAAATTATCCTTAGTAGAATAATTATATGTTTCTCGATTATGAAAGTGGAAAAGGTTAAATACGTAAAGGGTTACGTCGATGCAAGTTTTAACACTAATCTAGATGACTCGAGTCTCAATCTAGATACATATTGAAAGTGGGTGCAATTAGCTAGAGTAGCTCCGTGCAAGAGCATTGTAGACATAGAAATTTGCAAAATACTTACGGCTCTGAATGTGACAGACCGTTGACTAAAATTATCTCACAAGCAAAACATGATCACACCTTAGTACTCTTTGGGTGTTAATCACATAGCGATGTGAACTAGATTCTGACTCTAGTAAACCCTTTGGGTGTTGGTCACATGTCGATGTGAACTATGGGTGTTAACCACATATAGATGTGAACTATTGATGTTAAATCACATGGGATGTGAACTAGATTATTGACTCTAGTGCAAGTGGGAGCTGAAGGAAATATGCCCTAGAGGCAATAATAAAGTTATTATTTATTTCCTTATATCATGATAAATGTTTATTATTCATGCTAGAATTGTATTAACGAAACATAATACATGTGTGAATACATAGACAAGCAGATAGTCACTAGTATGCCTCTACTAGACTAGCTCATTAATCGAAGATGGTTATGTTTCCTAACCATAGACATGTGTTGTCATTTGATTAATGGGATCACATCATTAGGAGAATGATGTGATTGACATGACCCATTTCATTAGCTTAGCACTTGATCGTTTAGTATGTTGCTTATGCTATCTTCATGACTTATACAAAGTTCTGCAACTATGAGATTATGCAACTCCGTTTACGGAGGAACACTTTGTGTGCTACCAAACGTCACAACGTAATCGGGTGATTATAAAGGTACTCTACAAGTGTCTCCAAAGTATATGTTGAGTTGGCATGAATCAAGATTAGGATTTGTCACTCCGATTGTGGGAGAGGTATCTCTAGGCCTTCTCGGTAATACACATCACATAAGCCTTGCAAGCATTGCAACTAATGAGTTAGTTGTGAGATGATGTATTACTGAACGAGTAAAGAGACTTTCCGTAATGCGAGATTAAACTAGGTATTGGATACCGACGATCGAATCTCGGGTAAGTAACATACCGATGACAAAGGGAACAACGTATGTTGTTATGCGGTTTGACCGATAAAGATCTTCGTAGAATATGTAGGAACCAATATGGGCATCCAGGTTCCGCTATTGGTTATTGACCGAGAATGGTTCTAGGTCATGTCTACATAGTTCTCGAACCGTAGGGTCCATGCACGCTTAAGGTTTCAATGACGGTTATATTATGAGTTTATGTATTTTGATGTACCGAAGGAGTTCGAGTCCCGGATGTGATCACGGACATGACGAGGAGTCTCGAAATGGTCGAGACATAAAGATTGATATATTGGATGGTTATATTCGGACACGGAAAGGTTCCGGAAGTTTCGGAGAAAACCGGAGTGCTTGGGAGGGTTACGGAACCCCGGGAAGTTATGGGCCTTATTGGGCCAAGAGGGAGAGAGAGGCTGCACCAGAGGTGGCGCCCCCCTCCATGGGGAGTCCGACTGGACTAGGGGGCGCAGCCCCCCCTCTCCTCTCTCCTCTCTTTCCTTCCCCTTCCTCTTCCTAGTAGGACTAGGAAAGGGAGTCCCACTCTACTAGGAGGAGGACTCCCCCCCCTTAGTCGCCCCAAGGGCTGGCCGGCCTCCCCTTGCTCCTTTATATCACGGGGGGGGGGGCACCCTAGACACACAAGTTGATCTTCGTGATCGTTCCTTAGCCGTGTGCGGTGCCCCCTCCACCATATTCCACCTCGGTCATATTGTAGCGGTGCTTAGGCGAAGCCCTGCAACAGTAGAACATCAAGATCGCCACCACGCCGTCGTCTTGTGGAACTCCTCCCCGACGCTTTGCTGGATCGGAGCCGGGGATCGTCATCGAGCTGAACGTGTGCCAAGAACTCGGAGGTGCCGAATAACGGTGCTTGGATCGGTCGGATCGTGAAGAGCGTCGACTACATCAACCGCGTTGATATAACGCTTCGCTTTCGGTCTCACGAGGGCGTGGACGGACACTCTCCCCTCTCGTTGCTATGCCATCACCATGGTCTTGCGTGTTCGTAGGAAATTTTTTGAAATTACTACGTTACCCAACACCTTTTGTTACCGGAGTTCTTCACGGTGGTTCTTCATGATTTAATTCATTCTTCAAGTGTTCATCAAGATTTTGTTGGTGGAATTCAAGTATCTTTCTTCTCGCGTCTCGAAGTGCAATTAATTCTCCGTATTCTTTAGAATTGGAGTTTTGCATTTCTTCGTTCTTCTCATCTATCAAATCATTTCCGTTTGTGGCCGGTTACCACCTTATGATCTCGAGATGTTACCTATAAGTCCACAACAATCTTATTCTTTCGTTGTTGATTTTCTCAACAACTCCGTTCAATCCTTCCTTCTAAGTTCTTTTCACTCAATTTTTCCAATTCTTCCGGAGGCATTGCATTGCTTATGTCGTCAAGTGTCATTCCATCTTGTGAAGTTCGTGTTCTATTCTTTCCTTGTTCAACCGGTGTGCTGCCTAAATCCTTTCAGTCTTATTCATTTCTTATCTCGTTCGAACCGGAGTTGTTTATGAGTCTATCACGTTTCCATGAGCTTTCGATTCTTGTCATTCTCGTCGTTCCTCTCTTCTTCTTGAGTGCTCTTGATTCTTTGCTTCTTCTATTGAGTTCTTGTTTCACCTCTTCCTTTTCTCTTCCGTCTCGGTCCTAAGATCTCGGGACGAGATCTCTTGTTAGTGGAGGAGTGTTGTAACGCCCCGGATTCGGTGCGCCAGGTGTCTGTCAGTTATTCGCCGTCATTGCCATGTCATGTGCTTGCGTGTCTCTTTTTGCCACATCATCATCTACATTTCGTATCATGTCATCATGTGCATCTCATTTTGCATACGTGTTCGTCTCATGCTTCCGAGCATTTTCCCCGTTGTCCGTTTTGCAATCCGGCACTCCTATGTCTCCCGGCGCTCCCTTTTACCTCTTTTCGTGTGCGGGTATTAAATGGTCTCGGAATGGACCGAGGTTTGTCAAGCGGCCTTGGTATAGCACCGGTATACCGCCTGTCAAGTTTCGTGCCATTTGGAGGTCGTTTGGTACTCCAACGGTTAACCGGGTAACCGCAAAGGCCTCTTTTGTGTGCAGCCCAACACCCCTTCCAAAGTGGCCCAAAACCCACCAAACTCACCTCCATGCTCTCGGTCGTTCGATCACGATCGCGTGGCCGAAAACCGCACCTCATTTGGGCTCTCCTAGCTCCCTCTATCTATAAATACACCTCCCCCTTCGAATTCACGGATGAATCCCTCTAACCCTAGCCATTTTTTCGTCCCCGCCACGGACCGTCCGGCCGCAGCGGACACGTCCGGGTCGCCCCGCCGCCGCCACGTGGCATGCCGCCATTCGCGCCGCCCAGCGCCCACTTCCGCGCGCGCGCGCGCGCCCGAGCCCAAGGCAGCCCGCCTGAGCCGGGCCCGAGCCGCCGCCTCGGCGCCCGTCGCCCGCCGCCAGCCCGTCGCCACTGCGCGCGCGCCGCCCCCACCCGCGGAGCTCATCTCCTCCGCATGCCGCGCCTACCAGTCGCCATCCGCCGCCGGCCCAGCAGTTCCGCCGGCCCGCCGCCGTGGGGCCCTGCCGAGTCTTCCCGCCCTCGCCATCCTCCTCCGCTCGTGGGGCCGGGCTTCGCCGAGCCGCCGCCCGTCGCGGATCTGGGAGTGGGCGAATCCACCACTCCCCATCCAAATGCCCTGCCTCGCCGGATCCCTCCG
>JAHIAM010001653.1:0-21085 GCA_021605205.1 Aegilops longissima
AACGATGTTGTTATGCGGTCGACCGATAAAGATCTTCGTAGAATATGTAGGAACCAATATGGGCATCCAGGTCCCGCTATTGGTTATTGACCGAGAGGTGTCTCGGTCATGTCTACATAAGTTCTCGAACCCGTAGGGTCCGCACGCTTAACGCTTCGATGGATGTTATTATGAGTTTATATGATATTGATGTACCAAGGTTGTTCGAGTCCGGATGAGATCACAGACATGACGAGGAGTCTCAAATGGTCGAGACATAAAGATTGATATATTGGAAGCCTATGTTTGACTCGGAATCACTCCGGGTGAAATTGGGAATTTTACCGAGTACCGGGGTTACGGAACCTCCCGGGGTCAATGGGCCTTGATGGGCCTTAGTGGAAAGGAGGAAAGGGGCCCAAGTGCTGGCCGCACCTTCCCCCCTTCCCTAGTCCTATTAGGACTAGGAGAAGGGGGGTGGCGCCCCCTCTCTCCCTTCCCACTTGGCCAATCCTAGTTGGACTAGGATTGGGGGGAATCCTACTCCCGGTGGGAGTAGGACTCCCAGGCGCAGCCCTTGGTGGCCGTCCAGCCCCTCCCCTTCCCTCCTTTATATACTGGGCAGAGGGCACCCCATGACACACAAGTTGATCATTGAGATCGTTCCTTAGCCGTGTGCGGTGCCCCTTCCACCAAACTACACCTCGAATATACCGCTGCGGAGCTTAGCGAAGCCTCGCGCCGGTGGAACATCATCATCGCCACCACGCCGTCGTCTTGTGAAACTCTCCTCAACACTCGGCTGGATCGGAGTTCGAGGGACGCCATCGAGCTGAACGTGTGCAGAACTCGGAGGTGCCGACGCTCGGTACTTGGATCGGTTGGATCGGGAAGAAGTACGACTACTTCCTCTACGCTGCGCCAACGCTTCGCTGCTGGTCTCACGAGGGTACGAGACAACACTCTCATCTCGTTGCTATGCATCACCATGGTCTTGCGTGATCGTAGGAAATTTTTGAAATTACTACGTTCCCCAACAGTGGCATCCGAGCCTGGTTTTATGCGTTGATGTCATATGCACGAGTAGAACACAAGTGAGTTGTGGGCGATACAAGTCATACTACCTACCAGCATGTCATACTTTGGTTCAGCGGTATTGTGAGATGAAGCGGCCGGACCGACATTACGCAGACGCTTACGCGAGACTGGTTTCACCGCTGTGAGCACTCGTTGCTTAAAGGTGGTGGCGGGTGTCTCCGCTCTCTCACTTTAGTTGAACTGAGTGTGGCTACGCCTGGTCCTTGAGAAGGTTAAAACGGAGTCTATTTGACGAAAGTATCGTTGTGGTTTTGATGCGAGGTAAGAACGGTTCTTGCTCAGCCCGTAGCAGCCACGTAAAACTTGCAACAACAAAGTAGAGGACGCCTAACTTGTTTTTGCAGGGCATGTTGTGATGTGATATGGTCAAGACGTGATGCTATATTTTATTGTATGAGATGATCATGTTTTGTAACCGAGTTATCGGCAATGGCAGGAGCCATATGGTTGTCGCTTATTGTATGAAATGCAAACGCCATGTAATTGCTTTACTTTATCACTAAGGAGTAGCGATAGTCGTAGAAGCAATAGTTGGCGAGACGACAACGATGCTACGATGGAGATCAAGGTGTCGCGCCGGTGACGATGGTGATCATGACGGTGCTTCGGAGATGGAGATCACAAGCACAAAATGATGATGGCCATATCATATCACTTATATTGATTGCATGTGATGTTAATCCTTTATGCATCTTATCTTGCTTTGATTGACGGTAGCATTATAAGATGATCCCTTACTAAATTATCAAGAAGTGTTCTCCCTGAGTATGCACCGCTGCGAAAGTTCTTCGTCTTTGAGACACCACGTGATGATCGGTGTGATAGGCTCTACGCTCAAATACAACGGTGCAAAACAGTTGCACACGCGAATACTCAGGTTATACTTGACGAGCTATGCATATAAGATATGACCTCGAACACGGAGACCGAAGGTCGAGCGTGAATCATATAGTAGATATGATCAACATATTGATGTTCACCATTGAAACTACTCCATCACACGTGATGATCGGTCATGGTGTAGTTGATATGGATCACGCAATCACTTAGAGAATGGAGGATATTTTTCTAAGTGGGAGTTCTTAAGTAATATGATTAATTGAACTTAAATTTATCATGAACTTAGTACCGATAGTATCTTGCTTGTCTATGATGTGTAGATAGATGGCTCGTCTTTGTTGTTCCGTTGAATTTTAATGCGTTCCTTGAGAAAGCAAAGTTGAAAGATGATGGCAGCAATTACACGGACTGGGTCCGTAATTTGAGGATTATCCTTATTGCTGCACGGAAGAATTACGCCCTGGAAGCACCATTAGGTGCCAGGCCTGGTGCAAGGGCTGCGCCGAAGTTATGAACGTCTGGCAAAGCAAAGCTGATGACTACTCTATAGTTCAGTGTGCCATGCTTTACGGCTTAGAACCGGGACTTCAACGTCGTTTTGAACACCATGGGGCATATGAGATGTTCCAGAGTTGAAGTTAATATTCAAGCGAATGCCCGGATTGAGAGATATGAAGTCTCCAATAAGTTCTATAGCTGTAAAATGGAGGAGAACGGTTCGTCGGTGAGCATATACTCGTAATGTCCGGATATAACAATCACTTGATTCAACGGGAGTTAATCTTCCGGATGATTGCGTCATTGATGAATTCTCCAATCACGCCACCAAGCTACAAGAGCTTCGTGATGAACTATAATATGCAAGGGATGACCAAAACAATGCCCGAGCTCTTCGCGATCTTTGAAAGTCATGGAGGTAGAAATCAAAAGGAGCATCAAGTGTTGATGGTTAACAAAACCACTAGTTTCAAGAAAAGGGCAAAGGAAAGAAAAGGAAACTTCAAAAGAGCGGCAAGCAAGTTGTCTGATCAAGAGAAGAAACCCAAGTCTGGTCCTAAGCACAAACCGAGTGCTTCTATTGCAAGCAGGCTGGTCACCGAAGCGGAACTGCCCCAAGTATTTGGCGGATAAGAAGGATGGCAAGGTTAACAAAGGTATATGTGATATACATGTTATTGATGTGTACCTTACTAATACCGCAGAGCACTGGTATTTGATACTGGTTCATTGCTAATATTTGCAACTCAAACAGGGCTACGGATTGCGAAGATTGGCTAAGGACGAGGTGACAATGCGCTGGGAAATGGTTCCAAAGTCGATGTGATCGCGATGGCACGCTACCTCTACATCTACCTTCGGATTAGTATTAGACCTAAATAATTGTTATTTAGTACCAGCGTTGAGCATGAACATTATATCTGGATCTTGTTTGATGCGAGACGGTTATTCATTTAAATCAGAGAATAATGGTTGTTCTATTTATATGAATAATATCTTTTATGGTCATGCACCATTGAAGAATGGTTTGTTTTACTTAATCTTGATAGTAGTGATACACATATTCATAATGTTGAAACCAAAAGATGCAGAGTTGATAATGATGGTGCAACTTATTTGTGGCAATCGCCGTTTAGGTCATATCGGTGTAAAGCGCATGAAGAAACTCCATACCGATGGACTTTTGGAGTCACTTGATTATGAATCACTTGGCACTTGCGAACCGTGCCTTATGGGCAAGATGACTAAAACACCGTTCTCGGAACTATGGAGAGAGCAACAGATTTATTGGAAATCATACATACCGATGTATGTGGTCCAATGAATATTGAGGCTCGTGGCGGATATCGTTATTTTCTCACCTTCACAGATGATTTGAGCAGATATGGGTATATCTACTTAATGAAACACAAGTCTGAAACATTTGAAAAGTTCAAAGAATTTCAGAGTGAAGTGGAAAATCATCGTAACAAGAAAATAAAGTTTCTACGATCTGATCGTGGAGGAGAATATTTGAGTTACAAGTTTGGCCTACATTTGAAACAATGCGGAATAGTTTCGCAACTTACGCCACCGAACACCACAACGTAATGGTGTGTCCGAACGTCGAATCGTACTTTATTAGATATGGTGCGATCTATGATGTCTCTTACTGATTTACCGCTATCGCTTTGGGGTTATGCTTTAGAGACGGCTACATTCACTTTAAATAGGGCACCATCTAAACTGCTGAGACGACGCCTTATGAACTGTGGTTTGGCAAGAAACCAAAGTTGTCATTTCTGAAAGTTTGGGGCTGCGATGCTTATGTGAAAAAGCTTCAACCTGATAAGCTCGAACCCAAATCGGAGAAATGTGTCTTCATAGGATACCCAAAGGAGACAGTTGGGTACACCTTCTATCACAGATCCGAAGGCAAGACTTTTGTTGCTAAATTCGAAACTTTTTGGAGAAAGAGTTTCTCACGAAAGAAGTGAGTGGGAGGAAAGTAGAACTTGATGAGATAATCGTATCTACTCCCTTATTGAGAAGTAGTACATCACGTAAAACAGTTTCGTGACACCTACACCAAATAGGGAGGAAGCTAATGATGATGATCATGAAACTTCAGATCAAGTTTCTCTGAACTTCAGAGATCAACCAGAGCAAGATCCGCACTGAGTGGTACGGTAATCCTATTTTGGAAGTCATGTTCTTTGGAACATGATGAACCTACGAACTATGAAGAAGCGATGGTGAGCCCAGATTCCACAAAATGGCTTGAGGCCATGAAATCTGAGATGGGATCCATGTATGAGAACAAAGTATGGACTTTGGTTGACTTGCCCGATGATCGGCAAGCAATTGAGAATAAATGGATCTTCAAGAAGAAGACCGACGCTGATGGTAATGTTATCGTCTATAAAGCTCGACTTGTTGCAAAAGGTTTTCGACAAGTTCAAGGGATTGACTACGATGAGACCTTCTCACCCGAAGCGATGCTTAAGTCCGTCCGAATCATGTTAGCAATTGCCGCATTTTATGATTATGAAATTTGGCAAATGGATGTTAAAACTGCATTCTGAATGGATTTACGGAAGAAGAGTTGTATATGATGCAACCAGAAGGTTTTGTCGATCCAAAGGAGCTAACAAAGTGTGCAAGCTCCAGCGATCCATTTATGGACTGGTGCAAGCCTCTCGGAGTTGGAATAAACGCTTTGATAGTGTGATCAAAGATTTGGTTTTATATGCACTTTTGGAGAAGCCTGATTTACAAGAAAGTGAGTGGAGCTCAGAGCATTTCGATATTATATGTGGATGACATATTATTGATCGGAAATGATATAGAATTTCTGGATAGCATAAAGGGATACTTGAATAAGAGTTTTCGATGAAAGACCTCGTGAAGCTGCTTACATATTGGGCATTAAGATCTATAGAGATAGATCAAGACGCTTAATAGGACTTTCACAAAGCACATACCTTGATAAAGTTTTGAAAAAGTTCAAATGGATCGAGGCAAAGAAAGGGTTCTTGCCGGTATTACAAGGTGTGAAGTTGAGTAAGACTCAATGCCCGACCACCGCAGAAGATAGAGAGAAAATGAAAGATGTTCCTATGCTTCAGCCATAGGCTCTATCATGTATGCAATGCTGTGTACGGACCTGATGTGTGCCTTGTCTGTAAGTTTAGCAGCGGTACCAAAGTAATCCAGAGTGGATCATTGGACAGCGGTCAAGAACATCCTTAAGTACTTGAGAAGAACTAAGGATATGTTTCTCATTTATGGCGGTGACAAAGAGCTCGTCAGAACGGTTACGCCGATGCAAGCTTTGACACCGATCCGGACGATTCTAAATCGCAAACCGGATACGATTTACATTAAACGGTGGAGCTGTCGGTTGGTGCAGTTCCAAACAAAGCGCCGCTCGGGATCTACATGTGAAGTTGAGTACATAGCTGCTTCGAAGCAGCTAATGAAGGAGTCTGGATGAAGGAGTTCATAACCGATCTAGGTGTTGTACCTAGTGTATCGGGTCCAATGAAAATCTTTTGTGACAATATGGTGCAATTGCCTTGGCAAAGGAATCCAGATTCCACAAGAGAACCAAGCACATCAAAAGACGCTTCAACTCCATCCGGATTTGGTCCGTGGGAGACATAGAGATATGCAAGATACATACGGATCTGAATGTTGCGCACCGCTGACTAAGCCTCTTCCACGAGCAAAACATGATCAGCACCAAGACTCCATGGGTGTTAGAATCATTTTGTGTAATCTAGATTATTGACTCTAGTGCAAGTGGGAGATCAAGGAAATATGCCCTAGAGGCAATAATAATGTTATTATTTATTTCCTTATATCATGATAAATGTTTATTATTCATGCTAGAATTGTATTAACCGGAAACATAATACATGTGTGAATACATAAACCTACAGAGTGTCACTAGTATGCCTCTACTTGACTAGCTCGTTAATCAAAGATGGTTATGTTTCCTAACCATGAACAAGGAGTTGTTATTTGATTAACGGGATCACATCATTGGTTGAATGATCTGATTGACATGACCCATTCCATTAGCATAGCACCTGATCGTATAGTTTGTTGCTAGTGCTTTTCTTCATGACTTATACATGTTCCTATGACTATGAGATTATGCAACTCCCGTTTGCCCGAGGAACACTTTGGTGCTACCAAACGTCACAACGAATCGGGTGATTATAAAGGTACATTACAGGTGTCTCCGAAGGTACATGTTGGGTTGGCATATTTCGAGATTAGGATTTGTCACTCCGATTGTCGGAGAGGTATCTCTCGGCCCTCTCGGTAATGCACATCACATAAGCCTTGCAAGCATTGCAACTAAATGTGTTAGTTGTGAGATGATGTATTACGGAACGAGAAAAGAGACTTGCCAAGAACGAGATTGAACTAGGTATTGGATACCGACGATCGAATCTCGGGCAAGTAACATACCGATGACAAAGGGAACAACGATGTTGTTATGCGGTCCGACCGATAAAGATCTTCAGAGAATATGTAGGAACCAATATGGGCATCCAGGTCCCGCTATTGGTTATTGACCGAGAGGTGTCTCGGTCATGTCTACATAAGTTCTCGAACCCGTAGGGTCCGCACGCTTAACGCTTCGGCGCAGTTATTATGAGTTTATATGATATTGATGTACCGAAGGTTGTTCGAGTCCGGATGAGATCACGGACATGACGAGGAGTCTCAAATGGTCGAGACATAAAGATTGATATATTGAAGCCTATGTTTGACTCGGAATCACTCGGGTGAAATTGGGAATTTTACCGAGTACCGGGGTTACGGAACCTCTCGGGGGTCAATGGGCCTTGATGGGCCTTAGTGGAAAGGAGGAAAGGGGCCCAAGTGCTGGTCAGACCTTCCCCTTCCCTAGTCCTATTAGGACTAGGAGAAGGTGGCGCCTCTCTCCCTTCCCACTTGGCCAATCCTAGTTGGACTAGGATTGGGAGGAATCCTACTCCGTGGGAGTAGGACTCCCAGCGCAGCCCTTGGTGGCCGGCCAGCCCCTCCCTTCCCTCCTTTATATACTGAGGCAGAGGGCACCCCATGACACACAAGTTGATCATTGAGATCGTTCCTTAGCCGTGTGCGGTGCCCCTTCCACCAAACTACACCTCGAATATACCGCTGCGGAGCTTAAGCGAAGCCCGCGCCGGTGGAACATCATCATCGCCACCACGCCGTCAGGTCTTGTGAAACTCTCCTCAACACTCGGCTGGATCGGAGTTCGAGGGACGCCATCGAGCTGAACGTGTGCAGAACTCGGAGGTGCCGACGCTCGGTACTTGGATCGGTTGGATCGGGAAGAAGTACGACTACTTCCTCTACGTTGCGTCAACGCTTCCGTTGCTGGTCTACGAGGGTACGTAGACAACACTCTCATCTCGTTGCTATGCATCACCATGGTCTTGCGTGATCGTAGGAAATTTTTTGAAATTACTACGTTCCCCAACAGCTAGTGCAAGTGCAATACCTCATTCCTTGTACAAAGAAATTATGCATGATATTGCACCTGCTGAGATAGAAGAAATTAATGTTACAATTAAGCTTGCCAATAGAGACACTATTTCACCAGTTGGGATTGTTAGAGATGTTGAAGTCTTGTGTGGGAAAGTTAGATATCCTGCTGATTTTCTTGTTCTTGGTTCCCCACAAGATGACTTTTGACCCCTTATATTTGGTAGACCCTTCTTGAATACTATTAATGCTAAGATAGATTGCAAAAAGGATGTTGTTACTATTGGTTTAGGGGATATGTCTCATGAGTTTAATTTTGCTAAATTTCGTAGACAACCCCATGATAAAGAATTGCCTAGTAAAGATGAAATTATTGGTCTTGCTTCTATTGCTGCGCCTCCTAATGATCCTTTAGAACAATATTTGCTTGACCATGAAAATGATATGTTTATGAATGAAAGAAGGGGAATAGATGAAGTATTCTTTAAACAGGTACCTATTTTGAAACACAACTTGCCTGTTGAAATCCTAGGGAACCCTCCTCCACCCAAGGGTGATCCCGTGTTTGAGCTTAAACCATTACCTGATACTCTCATATATGCATATCTTGATGAAAAGAACATATATCCTGTTATTATTAGTGCTAACCTTTCAGAGAAGGAAGAAGAGAAATTATTGAAAACTCTTAAGAAGCATCGTGCTGCTATTGGATATACTCTTGATGATCTTAAGGGCATTAGTCCCACCCTATGCCAACACAAAATAAAATTGGAGAAAGACGCTAAACCGGTTGTTGATCACCAACGAAGGTTAAATTCTAAGATGAAAGAAGTGGTAAGAAAAGAAATACTAAAGCTTCTAGAGGCAGGTATAATTTATCCCATTGTTGATAGTCATTGGGTAAGTCCTGTCCATTGTGTCCCTAAGAAGGGAGGTATTAATGTTGTTCCTAATGATAAAGATGAATTGATCCCGCAAAGAATTGTTACAGGTTATAGAATGGTAATTAATTTCCGTAAACTAAATAAAGCTACTAAAAAGGATCATTACCATTTACCTTTTATTGATCAAATGCTAGAAATATTATCCAAACATACACATTTTTGCTTTCTAGATGGTTATTCTGGTTTCTCTCAAATACCTGTGTCAAAAGAGGATCAAGAAAAGACCACTTTTACTTGCCCTTTCGGTACCTTTGCTTATAGACGTATGCCTTTTGGTTTATGCAATGCACCTGCTACCTTTCAAAGATGCATGATGGTGATAACCCACAAGTATAGGGGATCGCAACAGTTTTCGAGGGTAGAGTATTCAACCCAAATTTATTGATTCGACACAAGGGGAGCCAAAGAATATTCTTAAGTATTAGCAGTTGAGTTGTCAATTCAACCACACCTGGATAACTTAGTATCTGCAGCAAGGTATTTAGTAGCAAAGTAATATGATAGTAGTGGTAAATAAGCGAAGAACAATATGTGAAAAGCTCGTAGGCATTGGATCGGTGATGGAGAATTATGCCGGATGCGGTTCATCATGTAACAATCATAACATAGGGTGTCGGTGTAGTGAAAACCAGGGCTACACTAACCGCCGGGCATGGGCCACGACTGTATGCAATTACACTAAAGAGGATCCATCTTCGCCGACAAGCGCTACATCGGCAAGCAAGACTCAAGCCACCTTCTCGGCAAGGAGCATCCTGCCCTGCCAGGGAGGACAGATACAAGCACTACAAAAAAAGACACATCCGTGACATTTTGGGCGAACGAAATTTTTTCCTGTCATACATATGACACTTCTATGACGATAATTGTGACAAAACCCGGTATCATCATAGATGTGGGGGGCTCCTACTTCTATGACAAAAAATCATGACAGAAAATGGGCTTTTCGTCCTGGGCGAGCCGGAGACGCAGCTGCATGACATTCTTTGGGCCGTCCATGACGGAAAAAACCGTGGTAGAAGCGAGGGCGAGGAAAATTTCGGGGAGTTGCCGGTTACGGTGGGAGGTCGGGGGCCGAGCGATGCGTGTTTCTCTCGACACGACTGCTGCGTGTGTGCGTAGGCGTTGGCTCTAATCGAACCCGAAGCGAGGCGTTGGGCTCTAATCGAACCCGAAAGCGACAGACCTTTGCAGGCTCGCGTTCATGAACCCGAGCAATCGATGGCTGTTAATCGAACCCGATCGAGCAATTCTTCGCCATCGCTGCTAATCAAGCCGATCGATGCTGCCTCTGGGATGAACCGTGAGCGTTGCGGGGGGGTTTGGATGAACAGTGAGCGGTGGCGTTTGCCTCTGGATGAACAGGACCCCCTGGTGTGGAGGGCTGGATGAACAGTAGACGGTGGAGGGGTGCCCGTGGAGGGGTGGTTGAACAGTAGCCGGTGGAGTAGCGCTGTCACGCTCAATATGCGACCCTATCCAAAAGGAACTCGACGGTCCCACCAAGGATAGACCCGCATATTGAGACGCTTTGGCAAGGTGGATATCATTACATCAACATTACATAATACATAGGGATACATACATAAGGCACAAATGCCACAAGAATACATCAACATCATATACAAGATCAACATCCGACTACGGATGAAACATAAACAGAAGCTCAAACGACATCCACCCTGCTAGCCCAGCTGCCGACCGAACCTATCCCCGATCAAGAAGAAGCAGAAGAAGAAGAACTCCAACACAAGCAAACATCGCTCTCCCGTCATGATCATCGCAAACCTGCAACTGGTGGTGTAGTAATCTGTGAGCCACGAGGACTCAGCAATCCCATTACCATGGGTATCAAGACTAGCAAAGCTTAATGGGAAGGAAGGGTAAAGTGGTGAGGTTACAGCAGCGGCTAAGCATGATATGGTGGCTAACAAACGCAAATGAGAGCGAGGAGAGAAACAAAGGAACGGTCGTCAACTAGTAATGATCAAGAAGTGATCCTGAACTCCTACTTACGTCAAACATAACCCAAGAAACCGTGTTCTCCTCTCGATCAACCCCGAAAAGAGACACTCACGAGTTACGCTTTACGGTTGGTGTATTTTAATTAAGATCAACTTCGGGTTTTCTACAATCGGACATTAACAAATTCCCATCTGCCACATAACCGCGGGCACGGCTTTCGAAAGTTTATACCCTGCAGGGGTGTCCCAACTTAGCCCATGATAAGCTCTCGCGATCAACGAAGGAATAGACCTTCTCCCCGGGAAGCCGATCAGTCTCGGAATCCCGGCTACAAGACATTTCACAGCAATAAAACAAGTCCAGCAAAGCCGCCCGATGCGCCGACAATCCCGATAGGAGCTGCACATATCTCGTTCTCAGGGCAACACCGGATGAGACTAGCTACGAGTAAAACCAACCCTCAAGTTGCCCCAAGGTGGCCCCGCAGGCAGCTCGGTTCGGGCCAGCACTTAGAGAAGCACCGTCCGGGGGCTAATAAAGATGACCCTTGGGTTAATTACTCCCAAGGGAAAATATAGGTGGTGGTGAGGCGAATAGTAAAACCAATGTTGGGCCTTGCTGGAAAAGTCTTATTCAAAGCGAACTGTCAAGGGGGTCCCATAAATCACCCGACCGCGTTAGGGACGCAAAAATCCGGGAACATAATACCGATATGACGGAAACTAGGGCGGCAAGAGTGGAACAAAACACCAGGCATAAGGCCGAGCCTTCCACCCTTTACCAAGTATATAGATGCATTAATTAAATAAGATAATATTGTGATATCCCAACAAGTAAACATGTTCCAACAAGGAACAACATCTCCATGTTCCAACAAGGAACAAACTTCATCTTCACCTGCAACTAACAACGCTATAAGAGGGGCTGAGCAAAGCGGTAACATAGCCAAACAACGGTTTGCTAGGAAGGGTGCAAAAGGTTAGAGGCTGACATCGCAATTTGGGATGGCTTGGTAAACAGGTAATAGGTAGCGCAGCATAGCGAAAGAACGAAGCAACTAGCATAGCAATGATAGTAGTGAGATCCAGGGTAGCGGTCATCTTGCCTGAAATCCCGCAAGGAAGAAGAACGAGTCCATGAAGAAGATGAACGGATGAAGTCGAACCAAGCGTAGACGAACGAGTCCTCACGATCGCAACGAAACAGGA
Organism: Aegilops longissima; assembly: GCA_021605205.1. Classification (NCBI taxonomy): domain Eukaryota; kingdom Viridiplantae; phylum Streptophyta; class Magnoliopsida; order Poales; family Poaceae; genus Aegilops; species Aegilops longissima. Next base: position 12,023 of record JAHIAM010001653.1, read on the forward strand.
ACTAACAAGAAGAAGCACACAACATAGTAAACACACCACACATGAACAAGGCATGATGCACAAACAAGCATGATGCATGACAAAGCTACATGAAGCTACTCATGGCACGGGATGATGCAAACAAGAGAAACACATCAAAGCAAGTTTAAATGAGGCCGGAAACAACATATAACAATTCCGGTAAGTCCTCATATGCAAATTTCGAAATTGGTCCAGATCTGGATAAACCTTATGTTCAAGTTGTTAAACAGCAATTTAATATGCACCACGATGATCTACACGAAATTCTAGTCAAGTTACATATAAAGTTCATTTAATTGAGCTACGCCTAAAAGATATGAGCAAAACAAGATAAGCATGGCATTGATGCAAAATGCATTCAAACATCACACAAACACCTCAAAACATGGATGCAACATGATAATATGAAACTACATGCAAAATCAAGCAAGTTCCATATAGAGCACACTCAAAACGGAGCAACGGATCAACACATACACCCTATACAAGTTTAAAGGACAAGCTGTCCAAAACAGCCACTAGGCATAATGCAAGCATCAAAACAATAAGCTACAGCATCACAATAAGAAAACAAAAGGCATGGGCATGATGTACAGGTAAAGCATTACAAAACATGAGAACTGAGCTACCTCCAGAAATGACTAGAACATGCTCAAAATGACATGGCAAGATTGCAACTAATAACAGTTTCAGGCATTGGCAGAAATATTAACAGGTTGCAATGTTAAGAGCTATGAAACAACATGTTACAGGAACTTAACAAGGCAAACAAAGGCATGGCATGAATCTACTCAAAGCATATAACAAAAGTCCTTTAGTGACCATAAGCCAAAAAGGATCAGAAAATATAGTAACACCCATGTCAATATTGAAAGTCTCGTTAACAGATTCAGCAACATGACATGTCAAAAACTGATAACGAGAAGGCATGTTTACAAGCTCAATGCACTCACTACAGAGCCTCAAATGAAAAACTAAGCATACATACATCAAGAAGACATGGCATAGAAGACATACATGGCAAGAAAAATAACATAGCATACATGGATCAACCACAACAACTTAGGCAAAATTGAATAACATGCAAACAATCTACCAGGAAACATTTTGAAGCAAAAGTAGAGCTCGATTGACTCAAGCTATACTACTCCAAAATTGCAAACAAGGGCATGAATGGATAGAGCAAGACATGCTTTACAAAACACCCTTACTGAAGTATCTCAAAATATGCATAGATCTCTCGGTATCATCAAGTAAACATGGCATCAAAATAACAGCAAACAGGGCTGAAAACAGCAACAACGAGACACCTAGTTTGCATGCTTGTGCTAGTCACCACATAGATCACAAAAATACATAGCAAGCACCACTGGAAAGAAGACATGGCATATTTCAAAACACATGTAGGACTCAAGTCCATAGGATGCACACATCAATCATGGCAAAAATGACAAAAGTGCAAGTTCTGATAAAAATCAGAAACTAACACCACATAGCACTCTTGCAACAGCATTTCGGGCATCAAGATGAGCTCAAATGAAAATGATGCAATGAGATGAAATGATCTACTCTTCGAGACGAACATTTTGACATATTATACGCGCAAAACGGAGCTACGATGACAGAGATATGGTGCAACGAAAATGGCACAAAATTACTGCAGATCTGGGACTTAGATGAATTTTATACCTCCGGGAAAGTCAACGGGACGGAGAGAAGCGGGACGGCCGGATCCGAGACGGGAACGTGGCCGTTTGGTTCGACGAGCGGGTGGATCTCATCCACCCGCGGTGGATCCGCCGGAGGATGGCCGGAGTTGGCCGAGGAGAGGTCCGGCGAGGCGGGGTCGGGGCGCTCCGGGCGGATCTCGCCGGCGGGAGGCGCCGGGCGGCGTCCGGCGAGAGGAGGCGGCGAGCAGGGCGGCGGGCGGGCTATCGCCGGCGGGAAGGCGCGCTGGGCGGCGGCAGGCGAGGCGGCGCAAGACTGGAAGCCGCCGGGCGGCGGGAAGCAGCGATGGGCGCCGCGACAATGGCGGGCGGCCGGGCGCAGGGCGCGGAGGCGGCGGTGGTGACCGGCGGAGAGGGCGGCGGGCGGCGAGGGAGCCCGAGGCGGCGGCGGGCGGCGGCGGGCGAGATGGGCCTGCTGGGCTCGATCCGGCCGCGCGGGCGGGCGGGAGGAGAGAGAGGGCGCGCTGAGGTGGCGGCGGCCGGTTGGCTGCGGGCGGCGGCGGGGCGACGTGGCGCATTGCCATTGGCCGGAGTGACGTGTCCGGCGGACATGTCCGGCGCAGATGGACATGTCCGGCGGCGCGTGGAGGAGATGGCTAGGGTTTCGTCTGCGAAATGGTCTGCGAATTTCGGGTGGGATCTAGTTTTATAGGTAGAGGGAGCTAGGAGAGTCCAAATGAGGTGCGGTTTTCGGCCACGCGATCGTGATCGAACGACCGAGAGCATGGAGAGGAGTTTGGTGGGTTTTGGGCCAGTTAGAAAGGGGTGTTGGGCTGCAACAAAAGAGGCTTTTGCGGTTACCCGGTTAACCGTTGGAGTACCAAACGACCTCCAAATGATCCGAAACTTGACAGGCGGTCTACCGGTGCTATACCAAGGCCGCTTGACAAACCTCGGGGCATTCCGAGAATGTTTGACACCCGCACATGAAAAGAGGTAAAAGGGGGCGCCGGGAGAGATAGGAGTGCCGGATTGCAAAACGGACAACGGGGAAAATGCTCGGATGCATGAGACGAACACGTATGCAAAACGAAATGCACGTGATGACATGATAAAATGCAGATGATGACATGGCAAAGAGAGTCACGCAAGCACACGACATGGCAAAGACGGCGAATAACTGGCGGACACCTGGCGCATCGAATCTGGGGCGTTACAACACTCCTCCACTAACAAGAGATCTCGTCCCGAGATCTTAGGACGGAGACGGAAGGGAAAGGGATGAGGTGAAACAAGAACTCAAGAGAAGAAGAGGCAAAGAATCGAGAGCACTCGAGAAGAAGAGAGAAATGACGAGAATCGAAAGCTCACTGAATCAGATAGGCTATGAAAGCACTCTGGTTAGAAGGAGATAAGAAACGAATAATACTGAAAGGATTTAGGCAGCTCTCCTGCTGAAAACGGAAGGATTAGAACAAGAGCTTGAGAGGATGGAATGATACTTGATGAAAACATGCCACAAAACCTCCGGAAAGAATTGAAAGAATTTGAATGAAAAGAACTTAGAAGGAAGGATTGACTGGAGTTGTTGAGAAAATCAACAACGAAAGAATAAGCTTGATGTGGACTTATGGAAAAACATCTCAAAATTATGAGGTGATAACCGACCACCAGCGGAAAAGATTAAATAGCTGAGAAGAACGAAGAAATGCAAAACTCCACTTCAAAAGAATACGGAGAATTAATTGCACTTCGAGAAGAAGAGAAGAAAAGATACTTGAACTCCACCAACAAAATCTTGAAGAACTCTTGAAGAATGAATTAAATCCTGAAGAACCACCATGAATGACTCCGGTAACAAAAGGATGATGAGGTAGAAATAAAGGATGAAAAGAAATAAGATAAAAGCCTTGCGATGATCCAGATGGAGGTTCCGACGAAATGGCCGAGGAAACTGAACTCCGGATAAGAAAAGATGAAAGCACTTGGAACTAGAATTTATTCATTACGAACAAACTCCGAAGGAGAGGATTAATCCCTGATGAAATAAGAATAAGATTTATTGTATGCTTATCCTTCATCAAATTAAATTGATGACAAACAAAGGGATTTCGCATCTTACTTATTCTTCTTGAAAAAGAAATGAGAAGTGACATAATGCAAACTTGAGAAGGTCTTCATGAACCACCGGTAGGATTGAAAGAACGGATGAATTAATATGATAATCAAAGAAAAGAATCTGAAAGAACCACCATGAATTCGGAAATGACTGACGAAAGAGAATGAATCACCGGGAAGAATTAGAAAAGCACAAAGATACTTGAGGGAATTAAAATGCAAGAGAACGAAGAGATCGTGAACTGACAGAAGAATACTTGAACGAAGCACCGGAAGAATATTGAGACGAACAAAGGGGCATGAATATGGAATAATTGGAGAACGACTTTGAAAACTTAGAACGAAGAAATCTTCCGAAAAAGATGGCCTCCGGATGAAAAGAAATAGAAATCACCTTCTGAAATACTCCGGATGGGTAAGAAGAATTGCACGACTGGAAACAACTGGATAGGATAACATCGAGCTAGCACCATGAATCTCCGGGTGAACGGACAAGATTTAGAGAAACTCTACTTCGGTCTTCAAATGACGATAATAAACACCACCAAAATTTCTTGAGATACTCGGAAGAATGAAAAGCAAAAAGGTTGAGTCAACAATGAAATGATTTGAAATTGATCTTGGAAAAGACAAGTGACTGATGATATTCATTCTTACGTCACACTTGAAAAGAAATGAGAATAACTCCGGGGAAATAGAAGAGTCAGGTAAGATCCCGGGAAAAGACCTGTGGGTTAGGGCCCACTGAATAGATAACAACGTCGGAAAGGATTGTTGAACAGACAGATGATGCACCGGAACGATTGAAATATTTGAATGAGGTGACAACCTCGAATTAAATGGAACACTGATGAATCTCCTGAGATGACTTGAGGACTCCGGAAGGATAAACTGGCGAGAGGCGAACGAGCAAAGAGAACATTTGAGCCGAGGAAAAGAATATGATCAACACCGAAAAACTTGAATTGAGTGCACCGGAAAAGAAATGGATGATGAATGACCAAGAAGACGAGAATTCACCGGTTGAAATAATTGACGAAAGACTGAAGAGGCTCCACACGAATGGAATAGATGGTCGAAAGAGACTCAAACTCCGGGAATAATAGGGTGGGAGGGCGGGAAAAAAACAAAGGCAACTCGGGAGGGGAAACGACGAACAACTTGAAGAGAAAACACCAGTTGAAATCAATGAGGAAAGAAAGCAAAGACTTCACACGATTAGGATGGATACTCGATTACGGACTCCGGTTCGGAAAAAAAAAAGAAGAAAAAAAAAAGAAGGGAGGGCGGGCGGGAAAAACAAGGACAACTTCGGACAAGGAAGAACAACGACGTCGGAGGAAGAAATGATGATTGAACTTGCAAAAACAAAGAGGGTCGAATCACCATGACGAGAAATGCACCGGATAAAAGAGCTGAGGAACAACTATCGGAAAACCAACTGCGTGATCCTAAAGAAAAAATTTGAACGGGAAGAGGAGTAATTCAAAACACCTACGTCACGATTCCTCACCAGAGCGACGAAGGGGCAGAGGAGTAAAAAGAATTCCTACTCTCCGATAAAACTAGACTCTGAAAACAGTTTATTCTAGACTCAACTGCGGCCAAACTACACGATCAATCAAGGGGGGCTCCTAGGGTCAGTCGAGGCTCTGATTACCAACTTGTCACGCCCAATATGCGACCCTATCCAAAAGGAACTCGACGGTCCCACCAAGGATAGACCCGCATATTGAGACGCTTTGGCAAGGTGGATATCATTACATCAACATTACATAATACATAGGGATACATACATAAGGCACAAATGCCACAAGAATACATCAACATCATATACAAGATCAACATCCGACTACGGATGAAACATAAACAGAAGCTCAAACGACATCCACCCTGCTAGCCCAGCTGCCGACCGAACCTATCCTCGATCAAGAAGAAGCAGAAGAAGAAGAACTCCAACACAAGCAAACATCGCTCTCCCGTCATGATCATCGCAAACCTGCAACTGGTGGTGTAGTAATCTGTGAGCCACGAGGACTCAGCAATCCCATTACCATGGGTATCAAGACTAGCAAAGCTTAATGGGAAGGAAGGGGTAAAGTGGTGAGGTTACAGCAGCGGCTAAGCATGATATGGTGGCTAACAAACGCAAATGAGAGCGAGGAGAGAAACAAAGGAACGGTCGTCAACTAGTAATGATCAAGAAGTGATCCTGAACTCCTACTTACGTCAAACATAACCCAAGAAACCGTGTTCTCCTCTCGATCAACCCCGAAAAGAGACACTCACGGTTACGCACACGGTTGGTGTATTTTAATTAAGATCAACTTCGGGTTTTCTACAATCGGACATTAACAAATTCCCATCTGCCACATAACCGCGGGCACGGCTTTGAAAGTTTATACCCTGCAGGGTGTCCCAACTTAGCCCATGATAAGCTCTCGCGATCAACGAAGAATAGACCTTCTCCCGGAAGCCGATCGGTCTCGGAATCCGGCCACAAGACATTTCACAGCAATAAAACAAGTCCAGCAAAGCCGCCCGATGCGCCGACAATCCCGATAGGAGCTGCACATATCTCGTTCTCGTGGCAACACGGATGAGACTAGCTACGAGTAAAACCAACCTCAAGTTGCCCCAAGGTGGCCCTCAGCAGTAGCTCGGTTCGGGCCAGACTTAGAGAAGCACTGGTCCGGGGGCTAATAAAGATGACCCTTGGGTTAATTACACCCAAGGGAAAAAATAGGTGGTGGTGAGGCGAATAGTAAAACCAATGTTGGGCCTTCTTTGGAAAAGTCTTATTCAAAGCGAACTGTCAAGGGGGTCCCATAAATCACCCGACCGCGTTAGGGACGCAAAAATCCGGGAACATAATACCGATATGACGGAAACTAGGGCGGCAAGAGTGGAACAAAACACCAGGCATAAGGCCGAGCCTTCCACCCTTTACCAAGTATATAGATGCATTAATTAAATAAGATAATATTGTGATATCCCAACAAGTAAACATGTTCCAACAAGGAACAACATCTCCATGTTCCAACAAGGAACAAACTTCATCTTCACCTGCAACTAACAACGCTATAAGAGGGGCTGAGCAAAGCGGTAACATAGCCAAACAACGGTTTGCTAGGAAGGGTGCAAAAGGTTAGAGGCTGACATCGCAATTTGGGATGGCTTGGTAAACAGGTAATAGGTAGCGCAGCATAGCGAAAGAACGAAGCAACTAGCATAGCAATGATAGTAGTGAGATCCAGGGTAGCGGTCATCTTGCCTGAAATCCGCAAGGAAGAAGAACGAGTCCATGAAGAAGATGAACGGATGAAGTCGAACCAAGCGTAGACGAACGAGTCCTCACGATCGCAACGAAACAGGAACTAACAAGAAGAAGCACACAACATAGTAAACACACCACACATGAACAAGGCATGATGCACAAACAAGCATGATGCATGACAAAGCTACATGAAGCTACTCATGGCACGGGATGATGCAAACAAGAGAAACACATCAAAGCAAGTTTAAATGAGGCCGGAAACAACATATAACAATTCCGGTAAGTCCTCATATGCAAATTTCGAAATTGGTCCAGATCTGGATAAACCTTATGTTCAAGTTGTTAAACAGCAATTTAATATGCACCACGATGATCTACACGAAATTCTAGTCAAGTTACATATAAAGTTCATTTAATTCGGAGCTACGGCCTAAAAGATATGAGCAAAACAAGATAAGCATGGCATTGATGCAAAATGCATTCAAACATCACACAAACACCTCAAAACATGGATGCAACATGATAATATGAAACTACATGCAAAATCAAGCAAGTTCCATATAGAGCACACTCAAAACGGAGCAACGGATCAACACATACACCCTATACAAGTTTAAAGGACAAGCTGTCCAAAACAGCCACTAGGCATAATGCAAGCATCAAAACAATAAGCTACAGCATCACAATAAGAAAACAAAAGGCATGGGCATGATGTACAGGTAAAGCATTACAAAACATGAGAACTGAGCTACCTCCAGAAATGACTAGAACATGCTCAAAATGACATGGCAAGATTGCAACTAATAACAGTTTCAGGCATTGGCAGAAATATTAACAGGTTGCAATGTTAAGAGCTATGAAACAACATGTTACAGGAACTTAACAAGGCAAACAAAGGCATGGCATGAATCTACTCAAAGCATATAACAAAAGTCCTTTAGTGACCATAAGCCAAAAAGGATCAGAAAATATAGTAACACCCATGTCAATATTGAAAGTCTCGTTAACAGATTCAGCAACATGACATGTCAAAAACTGATAACGAGAAGGCATGTTTACAAGCTCAATGCACTCACTACAGAGCCTCAAATGAAAAACTAAGCATACATACATCAAGAAGACATGGCATAGAAGACATACATGGCAAGAAAAATAACATAGCATACATGGATCAACCACAACAACTTAGGCAAAATTGAATAACATGCAAACAATCTACCAGGAAACATTTTGAAGCAAAAGTAGAGCTCGATTGACTCAAGCTATACTACTCCAAAATTGCAAACAAGGGCATGAATGGATAGAGCAAGACATGCTTTACAAAACACCCTTACTGAAGTATCTCAAAATATGCATAGATCTCTCGGTATCATCAAGTAAACATGGCATCAAAATAACAGCAAACAGGGCTGAAAACAGCAACAACGAGACACCTAGTTTGCATGCTTGTGCTAGTCACCACATAGATCAAAAAATACATAGCAAGCACCACTGGAAAGAAGACATGGCATATTTCAAAACACATGTAGGACTCAAGTCCATAGGATGCACACATCAATCATGGCAAAATGACAAAGTGCAAGTTCTGATAAAAATCAGAAACTAACACCACATAGCACTCTTGCAACAGCATTTCGGGCATCAAGATGAGCTCAAATGAAAATGATGCAATGAGATGAAATGATCTACTCTTCGAGACGAACATTTTGACATATTATACGCGCAAAACGGAGCTACGATGACAGAGATATGGTGCAACGAAAATGGCACAAAATTACTGCAGATCTGGGACTTAGATGAATTTTATACCTCCGGGAAAGTCAACGGGACGGAGAGAAGCGGGACGGCCGGATCCGAGACGGAACGTGGGCGTTTGGTTCGACGAAGGGTGGATCTCATCCACCGCGGTGGATCCGCCGGAGGATGGCCGGAGTTGGCCGAGGAGAGGTCCGGCGAGGCGGGTTTGGGCGCCCGGCGGAT